>CABHPR010136047.1:0-46412 GCA_902168415.1 Peromyscus melanophrys | reverse complement strand
TGTGTGTGTGTGTGTGTGTGTGTGTGTGTGTGTGTGTGTGTGTGTGTTGGTTGGCTGTCTTCCTCGGTTGTTTTTCACTTTATTTTGAGGCTGGGTCTCACTTATTCGGGTAGGCTAGCCCCCTAACGTACTCCAAGGATACTCCTATCTCCGTACCATCTCCAGTTATAAACACACACTGTTGTGCTTGACTTTGGTGTGCCGGGTATCTGAACTCAGGTCCCCGTGCTTGCACAGCAAATACTTTACAGACCAAACTGCCTTCCAGTCCCCCAAACCTATTTTTTGCTTATTTTAAGTTGACAAAAAGATAGTATTTCTCCATCTGAGAGTCTCAGCAGATGCTGCAAGAAGGAAGGCATCTTCTTCAGTGAGACGCTGCAGTCTCCACACAGAATCTTTTTTTTTTTTTAGACAAGGTTTCTCCATGTAGTTTTGGTGCCTGTCCTGGATCTTGCTCTGTAGACCAGGCTGGCCTCGAACTCACAGAGATCCACCTGGCTCTGCCTTTAATCCAAGCAGAAAATTTAACAGTGATTGTTAAAAGGGCTGATATGTACTCAGTGTGTCCTATCGAACACTCACCCCAGTCAGGGAAGACATTTTTTTCTTAATTGGTGTAGGTATGTGCTATCCCTTTAAAATTTCCAATCGTGAAGGTAATACTTGTCATTAAGGATCTTAAAAAAAAAATAAGAAAACAAGAAGACAACGGTACTAGCAGGCTGATCACACAAACCATCCTATGCCATCTTTACATGTACAATTAATATTATCAATTAGAAAAATGCAATGTACAATAGCAAACCGATTTCATCTCGGTGGTGTTTTATGTGTCCATTATAATGGATACAGGATTCTCATGTGTATTGATAAATATTTTATTTTCTTCTGTATTAACATTGTGTTTTTCTTACAGAGTTTTTGGCAACTTATAAAAGTTCATAATACAATAAAATGTACATTTTTAGTGTTTTGTGGGCATTTTCACAATCTGATGCTTGTGTAAAGTTTATGTAATAAGTTTTAAAACTGTGTCTGGTTTAATCTTTCACTGACCTTCCTTAGACCTTCCATTATTCTCAAATTTAGTAAACAATTTACTTGAAGAATTTTGGTAAATATTGATTTCACTTTCTTTCTATTTTTCCTTTTACTAATTTCTCTGTGATTCTTTTACATTTTCATATTTCCTTAATTATCTAAGATATATTTTAAAATAAAAAGTAAAAATGAGGCTCTGAACTACTTTTTCTTAAACTGCTCACTACCTCCTTAAACAGCACAAGCGTCAGTTTCTCATTGACTGATACATCCTTTATTAGCACTGTATGCTCTTTTTGATGTGTTCCATTTTCTTGGCTTTTTTTAGTTCATTTGGAGCTTACTATCAAATTATTTATTTCAGAAGCAACAGAACACATGGGAATATATTGAGTCTGATAGCACTAATCACACTTTTATCTTGGATTCTTCGATTACTTTTTCTTGTTTTTCTTTTTCTTCCAGTTTTAGTATGTGTGTGTGTTGCTTATTATTTTTCTGATTTATTTTAGAGGAGCTTTGGTGTGTGCATGTGTCAGGGGAATGTTGCTAGAATTTTGACTAGAGTCATTCTGAATGTGTAAATTCATTTTAGAAGAAGTTATACTCATAATAGTCAAAGAAAAAAGTTTACTCTTCTGGGCTAAAGCTGCTGATATATGATGGTGCATTTTCAGAGCACACCGAGGGCTGAGAAATGGTTAGTACAGCAAATAACTCGTGGGTGTATCTGCTTGAACACATTGAACAAGTTTCATTCTTCTCCAAAATACTTTTCTGTAAGCCGTGTATGAGGGCGCAGGTCTATAATGCCTGTGCTCCGGAAGGCGAGGCAGGAGGATTGAGTATGAAGCCACCCTGAGCAACACAGTGAGAGCCTGTCTAGTAAAAATGGCAAAGAAAGAGAAGCCTATGTTGGCATCATCACCATCATATTTTCATAAGCATAAAATGATCACAGCATTCCCAACAACAAGGGAAAAGCTGAGGTTAATCACTGGCTAGATACCAGACACTGGGTACCAGAGGCAGAAGACGTCTTCAGTACAGTCAACAAGCTTTCATTGGCCTTTACTCCTGAAAGCCTCATTCCCTTTCTTCTGGAAATGCCACATAAGACATTTTCCCAGTCCATTGAGGTCACTCTACACAGCTTTTTCGGTTGATCTTTCATTTTAACTTTGTAATTTAAATTTTCAGTTGTTTTTGAGACAGGATCTCATAGAGTTCAGGATAGCGTTCAGCTCACTATGAGGTGAAGGATGACCAGGAACATCCTCCTGCCTCTGATTCCCAAGTGCTGTGATTATAGGTGTGTGCTACCCTACTCCTTTTTATATAGTACTGGGCATCAAACCCAGAGTTTAAAGCATGCTAGGAATGTACTCTACCAACTGAAATGTACTGCCTAGTGTTTCAAATCCCTGTCATTTCCTTGTCTTTAATTCCATGTCTCTTGTTTTTTCTCTGATCAGCTGCTTGTCTCTGCATTACAGCTCCTTGAAAATGCTCCCACACCTCCCTGTATTGATTTAAATCCCCAAGCTCAGAGATTTACATTTCACACAGTTGTAAAGGTATGAGTGTCAAGCAATTGTCATGGATGTAAGCGCCAAGGTAGACCTCAATGGCTGTCTACTGAAGAAGTGTATATTTGAATAAAAGAAACCAAATATACAAACATGTCTGTAGGGGAAATGTTGACACGAAAACTTCCAGAAATTTTTATTTATTTCAAACATTCCAACCATACCCAATTCCAAAGAATCTGGCAAAACTCAACAACACTAAAAGCTAGCTGTGCCTATGTTGTACGCATGTCGTAGGCAGTAATTTCCTCTGCTGATTTCAAGATGACATGTGCGGATTACTTGGTTCAACACCTTTGTTTCAATACTCATAAACACACCCAGTTTCCAAAATGATGATCATCTTGGCAAAGCATCATTTTAAAGCACTCCGCAGCCAGTAGGTGACTTGGTGACCAGATCGGAAATGTCACCGACAAACTGGGCTTTCCCAGGTGGAAGGCTTGGGTGCTAAACAGAAACTGCAGAGTCTACCTGTGAAAAAGATTTACATGTCAGCAGAATTGACTCTGTGTGTGGACGGGGTTGACAATTCTTTACATGGTATTCACTTCCGCCCCAAACTCTTCCCTGTGTGCCTGCTAAGGGACCTTAATGTTGTCTTGTTCTGTTAAAGTGAATTAGGGCTGGGGGTTCAGATCAGGGGAGGGCACTTGTCTAACTTGTTAGTGGTATTAAGTTCTACCTTCAATGCTGCTAAAAAGAAGAATAGGGAAGAAGAGGACAGGGAGGCATTGCCATCATTATGACCCCAACATCAAGTTGGGCATGTGTTGGATTACAGACATCTTTCAAAGTTCTCAGTACAAATGGCCACCCCGTGCTGGCCTTACTAAAAGCCCTTCCTGTACATGTTACATCAGTAACCTTGTCTGTGGACACAGCCCCAGGTGCTGAGGTCTACTTACCTTGCACTGTATCGGCTCTGTTTTTCTCAGCTTTTCTGGTTCTCCATCTCTGGAAGGTTCCAGTTCCCTGTAAATTGTGGACAAGCATCATTTCCAATAGTTTTGGCTCTGCCAAGGGAGAGCTTTTCCTGGATTACCCTTCACGAGTTCTACAAGGCAGCTCTGCAACACCAGTGAGGAGACCATTGCAGGTGGCTGGCTCAGAGGAGGCCACTGCTTTGAAATGAGACTAGATAGTGTGTATTTGAAGCACTACAGTCAGCTAGGACCAAACACATTAAAGTTCTACTCTTTTGCTTTTTGAAATAAAACTGAGAGGTAAATTAAAACAGGGAGGGGGTAGAACTCCACTCTGCTTCAAGTGGGCTTCTCTGCATTTCCCCTAGAGCCCCCATTACAGCACTGATGTGAATTGTTCATCATTTACAGAATACTTCTATTTCCACTCTGTTTGTCCTACCTCATTTCTAACCTAATGTCCTAACATGCTCTTAACAAAGTAGATTATTAAAACATAAAGGATACTACCCACCTCTGCTCAAAATCCTGCCGTGATTTCCTATTATCCACCTTAGATTAAAAATCCAGTTCTCTACGGTGAGGTTGACATCTTTCTATAAGATCTATTGTGCCCACTTCCTCCTCCTCTTCTTGTTTTTTAATGTGAATGCTGCAGCTCTATAAATGTGGGGGATTTTGTATGTATTTTCAGTTTCCACCCACTCAAAACACTTCCTAAGTTCCCTTTTGATTTCTTCTCTTATTTATTCACGACTCGTCTAGAAGTATGTTATCTCATTTCCAAATGATTAAAAATTATTTACAGGCACTTTCTAGTATTCATTTTTATCATTAAATTGATACCAATTTAATCCACTGGTGATCAGGAGTATAGAGTACATGATGTGAGCCTTTCTAGATTTTTAAAATAAAAACAACTTTTTAAATATTTTTAAGTGTGTGTATGCATGTGTGTGTCCATGTAAATGTATGGCGTGTGTGCAGGTGACTGGGGAAGCCGGGAGAGGATATCAGATGCCTTGGAGCTGGGGTCCCAGGCAACCACCTGACATGGGAGCTGGGGACCTAATTGGGGTCATTTGGAAGAGCAGCAAGTTCTCTGAAATGTTCAGCCATTTCTCCAGCCCCATCTGGGTTTGGGGGGACTCACTTTATGATCTAGACTATGGCCATTGTATGGACAATGTAGATACTATTTCTTACCTCAGAGACTTTTCATTTATTGTCCCTTCTGGCTGAAATGTTCTCTCCTTAGATCTCCCCAACCCTTATGAGTCTCCATTCCATGTCATTGTCTCTGTGAGGATATTTCTGACCTCCA
This sequence comes from Peromyscus melanophrys, assembly GCA_902168415.1. Taxonomy (NCBI): domain Eukaryota; kingdom Metazoa; phylum Chordata; class Mammalia; order Rodentia; family Cricetidae; genus Peromyscus; species Peromyscus melanophrys. The sequence goes on along the minus strand of CABHPR010136047.1, from coordinate 41,529 downwards.
CATATATCATATGTATATACGACACCAGGTATACTCTGTGCCCCTCTGGCTCCATTTTCTCAACTGCACTCATTGCTCCTGAATGATCTTCCCTTTGCTAGAGCATTCATTCCACAAACACAAATCACTGTTCACTGTACACATTTAAATATCCACAGCACCTAAGGTAGTGTCATGCACATGATGGGTGTCATGTGAATATTTGTTAATTTGATTCACACAAGTACTTGTGAGCTAAATCCTGCTGACTGTACTGCCATCATTTAACCAACATGCTAACCAGATAAAAATGTAAAATCAAGACTCTGAACACCACAGTCTGTTTCATGGGATTCCTTCACTTGGTGTTGGCTGTGTAGTTACTGTGCTAGAGTCCAAGATGGATGAGCACCATGCTGGCTGTAAAAAGATTAGTGTGGGATGGACCTTATGTTGTGTAATAGAAGCAGTCAGGGGAGAAGTTGAGAAGTGTGTGTGTGTGTGGGGGGGTCTTGTGCCATGCTGGATGCTCAGATTTTACCCAGAGAGCAACAGAAAGGCATTGCACAGCTTAGAAAAAGGAGAGGTGTGACCAAGTTTGCAAATTAGGATGCTACAAATGATGCAATTATTTTTGTCCAATAATTTGTATTTGTTGACTCTGAATATAAGACCGTTCTCTCTGCTAGAGGTATAACAGAGAACAAAATGTCTTCATAAAATGTAAAGCCTAGTGCAGAAGACTAACAATAAACAAATAACCAAATACAAAAGCAATATAATTCCAGGCAGTCGTCAATGCTTTGGGGAAAAATGAAAAAGGGTACAGGAATGGGGTTGGGGTGTACTTTAAACAGAGAGGTCAGGTACATCACTATGATGGAAGTTATATTTGAGCAGTGACATCAATGAAAATACAAACAAAAAACACAGGAAGCCAGTTCTCAAAAGCTCCCAGAAGATGCTCAAAGATGATTGTACTTAATGTTGTAGCATAGACATGAGCTTTCTGCTACAGGAAGATGAAGCAGCTGAACACTTGCATTAGGAAATTGATGGGTTCTAATTTACTTTGTGGGACAATTCTAGTGGATTTCCAGAAAACCAGAAGTTTTCCTGTGTCCCTCAGCCACTTGTTCCCAAATAAACACACAGACGCTTATATTAATCACAAGCTGTTTGAGAATGAAAGGAAGAAGGGCAGAGTCAGGAGTCTCGAGCAGATGCAGAGAGAAGCAAGATGGGCATGTCCTACTGAGAAAAGGTACCAAGCCATGTAACAAAACGTAGATAAGAAATGTGGGTTAACATAAATGTAAGAATTAACTAGTAACAAGCCTGAGCTATTGGCCGAGCATTTGTAATTAATATAAGCCTCTGTGTGGCTACTTGGGACTGGCATCAGGGAAAGAAAAGTCCACCTACACACTGGCACAAATATATTTGGTGTAGGAGGAACACATATTCCCTGGCTTTCTGTTCCTGTGAGAATTCCACCAGTGTAAAATTCCATTGTTTCCTCTGTCACATTTCTCAGTGGGGAACATACATATAATTCTTCTGGTCAGTATTCATGGCTTAATCATTTTCTTGTGGATTTGGGGGGTAGGTGGTATCTGCCTTTAGAAAATATAAATATTCCCATTTTTCTCTGATGTTATTCTTGGTCCAGTTTCCATTTGCATGATCCAATTTGCGTGGAAGAGGCCTGTGCTTGTTCAAATGTTCCTGTGCTTGATTAGTCAGTGACGTGACCATATTCTTTATAGTAAGTGTTTTAAAAATAATAAGGGTAGCCTTTTATTTCCTGGCCTTGAGTTCTGGCTCTGTTTGTAATTGATCATGAATTTGATCAGCTAGATGAAGTCATTCATTTAATGGCTATTGATTGAGCAAACAATAGGGTCAGACACAGAAACTTGGAATATTCCAGCATTAGGAGAGATAGAACACACATCAAAAGAGATAAGAAATGAAAATTACAGGAAACCTGGGGTAAGATGGTGGCTTGAAGCCAAGGAAAGATAATATTTTAAAGTGAAAAGGATTGTCATTTTTTTTTTTCGAAACTGCGGGCAGCCTGACTTCATTGACAATATGTGAAATAGTTGGGCTGGTCACCTCTTTCCGGTTAATCTGAGTCCATTAGTTAGTTGTCAAACAAAGAGAAAAGACATTATACCAGCGGGAGCTTCCATGGAGCAGAAACCCCAGCTCAGCTCCCTGAGACATTCATTTAGACATTTCTCTCCAGACAGGTGAGCAGTCACATGGGTTTTCCTAGGGGTTAGCACTCACGGTTCCTAGTTCTAAAACAGAGGAGGCCTGGGTCAGACAAGGAGTTGGTTACTTTATTCTTAAGCAAGAATCACCCTTTACAAACACCTACTTACACACATTGACGTGCACCACCACATGTCACAATCACTCCACTGCGGCTGATGGTCTTGCAGCGCTCAAATGAAGCTATCCGGCTGAGAGTCTGTCTCCTTTGGGTGGTGGTATGGGAATGGACCAAGGAAAAGCAAAGGACAGTAAAAAGAAAATGCTATGGACTCTTAAGTAAGGGGACTCACCGAAGTCCGTGTACAGTTGCCGATGATAAATATAACGGTACTTCTATGTATAGAGGGTAGAAAATGAATAGACGTTTGGATTCCATTGGATGCTCTCACACATCACATGTAGGGGAGGAGGAGGGGGGGAGTTTCTGGTTTGTACGTCTAAAATAATTTATCAAAAGTAGGAATATGGGGTTTGAGAGAAAATTACGAGTCAGTTTATACTTAATTAATTACAGTGTCTCACCCTGTAGCTCTGGCAGGATTGGTCCACTTGCTATGTAGACTATAACCTGATATTATAAGCCACATAAACCCTTTCTTCCCTTAGCTTCAGGGTGTTTTATCACAGCAACCTAAAGGAAACTAGAACACTTCAGTCACTTCATGTGGAGAGTGAGCAGAAAATGGCGGCTTAGCCGGTCAGGTGACAGTGGGAAACTGCTCCTGGTGCCACAGAAGTGCCCATCACTCTTCACAGGCTGGAGGAGTGTGGGGCATGAGGCTGGGTGCGGGGAAACGGAGCTAATTAAACCGTGAGACTGGAACTATAGCTGTTGCCACACGGGACACCAGCAGAAGCTCCCAAACCATACAAACAGTTAAGTGAGGTGTGTGTGTGTGTGTGTGTGTGTGTGTGTGTGTGTGTGTGTGTATCTATGTGTATATGTGTTTGTGTGTGTGTTGTGTGTATATGTGTTTGTGTGTGTGTATGTGTTTGTGTGTGTATTGTGTGTGTGTTGTATACATATGTATGTGTGTATATGTATATGCTTGCTGTGTATGTATATATGTATGCGTGTATGTTGTGTATGTATGAATGTGTATGTTTTGTATGTGTTGTGTGTATGTGTGCTGTGTATGTATGTGTGTATGTGTTTATGTGTGTTATTTGTGTATATGTGTGCATATGTGTGTTGTGTATGTGTGCATGTGTGTCTTATGTATATATGTGTGTGTTTGTATGTGTGTGTGTTGGTGTGTATATATGTGTTTGTATGTGTGTATGTGTGTGTGTGCTGTGAATATATACATATATATGTGTGTGTGTGTTGTGTATGTATGTGTCTGTGTGTGTACATGCAAGTATTTTGTATCCTAGGAGCAGCAGTAATAAAGGTAGTAGTGTTAGTAATGAAAGGGTAGGTAGACATAAAGACTCTAATTATGATGGTTAAGAAAGCACCTATATCGTGGAATGATACATAACTTCCCTACCGGGCTATATTGTTCAGACTTTAACCCCCAAAGGCCATATATTACAGGCTTTCACCCCAACTTGCTGCTATTGAGAGGTAGCAAAATCTCAGAGGTAGAGCCTCATTTGGAGAGCTCTAGGTTATTGCCATCGTGTCTCTGAAGGGACTAGTGGGGTTATTTTCTACTTTCTAACCAGAAGATGACTGGTTTTAACCCTGCACACACACTGGTATGATGGGCTGCCTCACCAAAAGCCCACGTCAATAGGGCCAAATGACTATAGACCAGAATCTCCAAAACTGTCAGCCAAAACACACCTCCCCCTTTTTACATCATCTCCGGTGTTTGTTATCACGACAGAAACCTGACTGGCATATATCTCAATGAAATGGCATTTTTGACCAGCTGTTTCTTTGTAACAAACCTTGCTAGACACCACTTGAAAAAGGCCTAAGTTATTTGCTCACACAGTTATGCTTTGGCAACTTGGGCTGGTCCTCCCGTGGCCTATCACCAGGCTGCAGTCACGACACCCCACTGAGGTCAGAGGGAGGACCTCAGTTACACGTCTGGAAGTTGGCTCTCCCTGCTGGTGAGCATGGCCTCTCATCTTCATACAGCTTAGCCCAGGCTTCCTTACGTGGGGTTTTCAGGGCAGCGGGGGCCTGAGAGCAGAAGCCAAAAGGCTGTGTGTGCTTGAGGCTCTGAAGCCTTAAGGTGTTCCTCTGTTTGATTCTGTTCTTTAGGGCAAGTTGCAGAGCCAGCCTATATTCAAGAGTGGGAGAGACGAACTCTATGGATGGTAGAGGGGCAAAGGGACAGTATGGTGATACCAAAAGGATGAGAGTCATCCGTGAAGGGTTGGTTTTTGTCGACTAGTCACAAGGTGAATCTTCTTGGAAGATGGAAGATCAAACGAGAAAAATGCTTCCATAATACTGGCTTGTAGACAAATCTGGGGGCCACTTTCTTGATTACTGATTGATGTGGGAGGGCTCAGACCGCTGTGGGTGACACCACCCCTGGGCAGATGAGCCTGTGTTGTGTAAAAATCAAACTGAAGAAGCCATAGGGAGCAAGTCAGCAAGCAGCGCTCCTCCATGGCTTCCGCTTGAGCCTCTGTCTCCAGGTTCCTGCCTTGAGTCCCTGCCTTGACTTCCTTTCATGATGCATGGTGATTGGGACATGTAAGCCAAAATACACCCTTTCTTCCCAAGGCTGCTTTTGGTCATGGTGTTTACCGTAGTAATAGAAAGAAAACTAAGACATTGCCTTTGTACACCATTAGCTAATGGCCTGATTGGATAAGGACGTTTCTCATGTCTAATGACACATGCCCATGAACTGTGATCTCAGATCTATAAAAATATCAATCCACTAGCTATGTCCAACTGTGCCATGTGCATGACATGTTGTAAGTTCAAGGAAGGGCAAGAATGAGGGAAAATACAGATTGGTCCAGAACTCTGATGCAATATAGATTATCTATTGTCAAACTTACTCCAAGAGAACGTTGGTGGTTGGCTATGTGGATCAAGTGGTCAAACAGATTGGACCTAGGTTCTGGGACCCTGAAATCTGGAGAGGAAATGCCAGAAAAAAATCACTAAAGACTCTCTCTTTTGAAAAACCGAAGTGAAACACAGTGACTAGTCTACACAGAAATTGGCAAAACTGGGCCCATAGCTTCGATAGTCACAGCTCAGCTCTACTTGTAAGTAGGGTGTGCTGTTCTGTGTTAAAAGATCAAAAAGAAAACAGGTACTTCCCATGGTGGTTTTCAGGGGACTTGTGGATGCTCTTTTCTGTGTTCTGAAGGCCTCGAGCATCATCTGGCTTAGACCGCTTCTCCTGGTAGCACATCAACAGCACCAAGCGGCTAACTAGAAAGTAACAAAAGAGTTGCCATTTCAGCAGGGGGTGGTAGGTGTTTTGTTTGGGATGTTTCTTCTATCTGGGCTGGTTCTGGTTTTACTTCTATTGTGGTGACAAAACACTGTGACAACCATCAGGAGGGGAGAAGGAGTTTGTTTCAGCCCAGGCTACAGTCCATAGTGACAGGGAAGTCACGGTGGGCAGGAGGACTGAGACTGCAGGTCATGACGTGACATCCACAGTCAAAGGCAGAGAGAAATGAACGGACACACCCCCACTAGCTTGTGCTCAGCCCACTTCCTCCACTCAGATACAGTTTAAGAACCTCTGTCTAGGGAATGGTGCTGCTCACAGTGGGCTGGGTCTTACCAGATCACTTATTTCAGATAATCTCCGGAGATAATGCCCACAGGCCAAACCACTGTAGACAATCACCCATTGAGACTGTGTTTCAAGTGATTCTAGAATGTGTCCAGTTGGCAATTAAAGCTAACTTTCACCCTGCCGCTGACTTACATCTAGCTGCCCCTCCGCCTCTTCCTCCTCCTCTTCCTTCTCCTCAGGTCTGTCTTTCTATCACAGACGAAGGCAGAGAAAAGCAGTGGTTTGCATCTAAAGATCTGAAGCCATGCCTTCCTTGGTGTAGATGCTAATGGTGCTTCTGTAGGTCATGAAATCTTGTAGCAATCTTGGGGGGGAAAGGTCGAGATTCAGTTCAACAATCATTAAATGTGGAATCCCTTCCTCAGCTAATTTCCCCTCCAGAACAACCTGAGGATTACAGAGCTGCTGGTCACTAGCTGTGATTGTTGTTGTTGTTTTGTGGTGCTTGGAGTCAAATCCCTTTTCATTTTGAAACTTGAACTCAATTTAAAACACAGATCCATGAGTACATTGAAGTAATACTTCTGAAGTAAGGCTAGCTGAGGTCATAAGATTACTGGGGACATGACTGTGTTAAAGACAATTATAACCCTTTTAATGCCTCAGTTTCCTGAATCATAAACCTAGACAAATTATTATGGCCTCCTGCAGGAATTACAATGGTTAGGTCAGTTAAGACATGTAAAACTCTCAAACCAATGCTGAGCACACGGTTAGCATAGACAAAGACCCTCAGGTATGAGCACAGTTGCTTTGGGGTTTTGATTTTGATATTCTACAAAAGACACAGTGGGCAAATTACAGAGAGAGCTTTCAATGTTCTCATTTAAAACTATCTGCCGTTAAATCAGAGGAAGGAACAATGTCTACCATAATATTCAAAGGGGGATTTTTAAAAAATGTGTCCTTAGAAGGCTGTCCACCTTCATCATTACCAAGGGTGGCCAGTCTGAGCAGAGATGGACAACTAAGGGGACGTGTCACTCATGAGGGTGAACTTGGGAGGCACTTGGAAGAAATGGTCTTTGGAGGAAGAACAGCTGATTGGTATTAGAATCGTATTAGTTTTATACCCTTCCACCCCCTGTGATGGCTTGGCATTGTGGGGATGTGCTTGGCCATTTTCTACTATTCTTTTGAAACACCCTTTCACTTCATATGGTAGGGGATGTGAGCCGAAAGTGCAGTTCCTTGACACTTCGACAGAATACCTACCGGTTTACTCATATTGGGTTGCTTTTTTTTTTTTTTTTTGCTGTCGCTTCAATTGAGAGTTTTCGCTATCGACTTCTCTTAAGGAAACACAAAGAAAACAACGCTGGCCCTTCTTGAAGACATTGCATTTCTTAATATGTGTATACTGCTTATGCTTCATCGGCCCAGATTCCATTTTCCGGTGGAATTATTTACAAAACTTGATAATGATATGTCTTTACGTGTCTGGAAGTATTCATGGCAGTTTAGCCCCAAATGCTCATTTTAACTTTTCTTAAAAATTGTAAAGACCTATTTTCTACTTTTCATTCAGTGACAAACAGCTTTGAGCCCTCATCTCTCAGGACTTTAATGCGTTGGGGTGCTTTGGTGTATATATTAATACATAATGTGCTATATTTTTAGAACGTTATCAGTCTAAAGGCAGTTTCGGTTTATGAAAGGTGCTATCTCAATACTTCTAAATAAACTGTAGCTTTTGTTACAGAAATCTGCGAGCAACCAGTGGATGGATGCACTCTCCACGTCCACACCCATCTTTCTGATACCCATACCCCCACCTCAGCCCACATCAAAGGCTGCAGCAGTTACTCAGATCTAAGTACCTCAATTCCTTCCAAAAATTCTCCACCACTCTCCACTGCACACAGAGTCAGTCCCACATTCTACAGTGACAGTCAGTACCCTTCGCAGCCTCTGCCCAGCTACCTAGGCTCCCTTCATTTCCACTATTGCTTGGGCCCTGGGCTTTTCTAGTCCTGGCGAAGTTCTCATGACTCCTGGCGGCTTTGCAAAGTCCTCAGTAGACAAAGCTTCCATCTTTCTTACTGGATCTACTCTAGTGACATTTCAAGGCCTTTTCAAAGTGGCTCATTCAGATCTGAAGAGTTGGTCTCCTCTGGGCTACTACGACTTTTGACTCATGTCTCCATTCGGTTGTTGGACTTCTGTACCAAAAATCACAGTCTACTTGTTTACAGACTAAGCCCACTTTTAGATCAGTGAAAAGCTTAAATAAGTAAATATCAATGCTGCTAGTTTATTTAGGATGCCTACACATTAGCTGTTCTTGGGAATGTTAGCTCCTTCAGAATTTTATTATATTTTCCTAGGAATCCGATGAGTGTGCAAGTTGAAAATTAATGGCACCTGCTCTAATCTAGATGCCTCTCTGGTATCCAGGGTTCTACTTACACAGTCTCCTTCAGGATTCACTGAGGTTGACCTTATTGGGCTCCTGTTACAGCCATGGAAATGCAGACCGTGGGTCTGATGATGGGCTCCTGAGCCCTGGGAGTGGCCTCAGAGTACGGTGTGACTGTCGAGCCTGACCACCTGGGTTTGAGGTCTGGCTGTACTTTTTTCTGGCTGGGATAACTACTAAACCTTTTCATGCCTCACACACTCTTTCATTGCAAAACGATGGCAGAGTCTTCCTCTTTTGGTTTGTTTTCCAAAAGACTAAAATAGGTTAATTTATAGAAAGTGCTTAGAGAATGGCATATAGCAGTAAGCACATACGAGTGTTAGCTATCTTCATCATCATCATCATCATCATCATCATCATCATCATCATCATCATCTTTCATGAAGGTAGACGAGGTTAGAATTGATTGGATTAGATCTGGATGCAAATGTTGTGTGTGGATTCAAAAGCTTCCTATGTGTACATGTCAAATGGCTCCTTGCTTGGTCCATTTGTCTTGAGTCTGGAGTGAAAAGACTTTTTGGACTTTTCCCTTAGGGATTCAAACACTTACTTCATCAAGCTACTTTCATTTAAAATGCATGAGTGGTGTGCCACACGCACTTCCCAGAGATGGAAGGCTCTAGAAACGTTAACGTGCGAAAGATCAGATGCTGTCATTTGAGGGTATCTGAAAAACCATGGATCCCATGACGAAAGTTGTGCAGGGGAGGTATTTGCAGGCTTTTGCTCCGATCAGCTCTGCACTGCCGCGTGGTGAGGAAGGACTCAACTGACCTGCGCATGCGTGCTCATGCAGAGCCTGTAACGTAAGGGCTGAGGGGGAGTTTTGTAAAGTGGTAGGAGTATCTCTTCCTCCCCGGCCCCCTTCCTCTGTTCCCCAGAAAAGCAAGGGCCCCACATTGCTCAGGAAGAGCAAAGCAGAGGTGAGAGGCAGATAAGAAAGGTGTTATGTTAGGCATGACTAGTTTAAGGTTAAGTTTGGGCCTAAATAGCCCTTTAGGGTGATTTTTAAAAATATATCCCTTGAGTATGTTTTGCTGTATCTGCATCTCCATGCTCTTCTAATTAAGCAAGAGACTGAGATAGTAAGATCTCAGAGTTCCCCAGAGGTATTACTCTTTTAATTTAGTTAACTTTAATTAAATTCAACATCTTTTCCCTGACCTTGAACTATGGCATCATTCTGGGATCTGTGGATAAAACTTCTAAGACAAGGTTGGGTTTCTCAATTGTAAGTCCTGCCTAGAAGACAGTCCAGTGCTAACACCATCCTGCACTGCATTCCACAGTGGAAATAGCCATAGAGAACCATCAGCCCACACAAGCAGGAGACATGGTCCGTGCAATTGGCTGGAGTCAGTGGTGTCTAGGGGAGTCGTTGGTAGAAAAGTATCTCTGAAGAGAAAGTTGGGAATCCTCACATGGAAACAGGAAGAGAAAAACACACCAAACAAAGTGTAGAACAAAAGCTCAGGCTTAGAGGAATCAAGTAGAGTTTATCCAATGGGCTGCTTTAAAAATAGCAGTTTGAGCCCGGTGGTGGTAGTGGCGCACGCCTTTAATCCCAGCACTCAGGAGGCAGAGCCAGGTGAAGCGCTGTGAGTTCGAGGCCAGCCTGGTCTACAGAGCGAGTTCCAGGACAAGCACCAAAACTACACAGAGAAACCCTGTCTCGAAAAACCAAAAAAAAAAAAAAAAAAAAAAAAAAAACAAAAAAAAAAAAAAAAAAGCAGCTTGATTATATGAGCAAGGGGCAGGGGATCAAGTTTATGATGGGGAAATCTACAGAGAAAACTGAACCAAGCTCTTAGGAACTCACAAACTTTAGACTGACAGCTGTGGAGCCTGCATGGGACTGGACTAGGCCCTCTGCATATGGGAGACAGTTGTGTAGCTTGGTCTGTTTGAGGGGCCCCTGGCAGTGGGATCAGGATCTATTCCTGGTACATGAGCTGGCTTTTTTGAGCCCATTACCTATGGCCTTGCTCACCTTTGATACAGGGTGTGAGGGGCTTGGTCCTGCCTCAATGGAATGTATCAGGCTTTGCTGACTCCCCATGGGAAGCTTTATTTACCCTTTTGGAAGAAGGGATGGGGGGGGAGCCTGGGGGAAGCAGGAGAAGGGATGAGAAGGGGGATCTGTGGTTGGTATGTAAAATGAATAAATTTTTTTTTAATAAAAAATAAAAAGCAACTTGAAAGTGCCCCAAACTCAGTAGATGAGGAAAGTCACTTGGGCAGTGTGCTGGTGAGTTTTACGTCAACTTGACACAAACTGGAGTCGTTTTTTTTTGAAGACAGGTTTTCAGTTGAGAAAATACTTCCACGTATTGGCCCGTGTGCAAGCCTGTGCACATGTTCTTGACTGATGACTGATTGATGTGAGAGGGCCCAGTTCACTGTGGGTGGTGCCATCCCTGGGCCGGTGGTCCTGGGTGCTATATGGAAGCAGGGTGACCAAGCCAAGAGGAGGAAGCCGATAAGCATCACTCTTCCCTGGCCTCTCCATCAACTCCTGTCTCCACCTCCAGGTTTCTGCCCTGACTTTCCTCAGTGATAGACTGTGATGGGGTGTGTGAGATGAAATAAACCCTTTCCTGCTCAAATTACTTTTGGTCATGGGTGTTTTATGACAGCAATAGAAACCTTACCTAAGACCGGTAGTGACGTAGGCAGTAAGTGACAAGATTGAACAAGGCAAGCTGTCTCCACAGGTTGGTAAACTCAGTAGCCATGAAATTGAATCTTGAGTCTATAAAACACCTCTCTAGATGCTCTTTTCTAGCCAGGCTTCACTAAGAGAACTTTGTGGGAGAACTGTGAAGATCCTGATCCTACAAGCAATTCAGTGTAAATGGCTCCACCATCCAGCTGGAAACCAGAGGCTTCAGAGTGCCTCGTGCCACTTCTTTCTTTTTCTATTTTTTTGTTTTGTTTTGTTTTGTTTTGTTGTTTTGTTTTTTGAGACAGGGTTTCTCTGTGTAGCTTTGCGCCTTTTTCCTGGATCTCACTCTCTAACCCAGGCTGGCCTCGAACTCACAGAGATCCGCCTGCCTCTGCCTCCTCCGAGTGCTGGGATTAAAGGCGTGCGCCACCACCGCCACTGTGCCGCTACTTTCTTATCTTCCACACCCATTTCCTTGTGAGGGTCTCCCACTTCTCCACTGAAAACTCTTCCCCTTCCTTTGATCTCAAGTCCTAGCACTTAAAATCGAGGCTCGCAAGCCCAGGGCTCGTTAAGCCTCCCTTCCAGTTTCCTTCAAATTGATACTCCACGTTCTACCATAGTGATCACGTCATCCTCTCCAAGGCTCTCTAGTGGCTTCTGGCTGCCCCTCAAACTCATTCTAACCCTTGCCCATAGTCCACAGGGCTCTGCATGCCTAGGTCCATGGGGGCAGATCTTCTCACCTCAACTAAAAGAATCAAGATAATCCCGATGGACATACCCACAGGCCAACCTGAGCTAGGCAATCCTTTATGGCGCCTCCTTCCTCAAGTAGTTCTAGAGTGTGTCAAGTTGACAATTAAAACCAACCCTCATAGCCATGCATACTTTTCATCTGAGCCTTGGGGGTCTGCATGACACTATTTTATCTCCATTATCTTATCAAACGTGTTTTCCCACAACTCAGTAAATGAATAAGTCGTGTATAAAGTGTTAACGGATCATAGGCACACAGCTAATGCTGGTTTCCCCTCTGTTCAGGCACTTTGCCTGCATTAGGAATGAGTCAGGCATGGGCAGTAAAGAGAATTCACACCAGTTTCTGAGAAGATGTATTATCTTTTTTTTTCTTTCTTATCTTCACTTTGCAGATAGGGAAATAGAGGTACAGAGCAGATTGCAAAGTTAGCCAAGAGACTGGGGATGGCTCCGTGGTAGGGGGACTTTTCTAACATGCCCAAGGCTTAGGTTTTGACTCCCAGTACCACAAAATAACAACAACAACAACAACAACAACAACAAAAACAACCATAACTAGTAACTGGCAGCTCTGTAATCCTCAGGTTGTTCTGGAGGGGAAATTAGCTGAGGAAGGTGTTCTGCATTTAATGTTGGTTGAACGGAATCTCGTTCTCTGCTTCTAAAGATTGTACAATAGTTTTCTAACCTGTTAACTGATTCGGTGACTTAATCCTTCTTCGGTACACATCCTTGTGTTTCTATGGCCAAGAGAAAGCTCTTCTGGGGGAACTTGGAGTACAAACAGCTCGTGTGTCCAGTAGTGGGTAAGCCACAAGGGAGTCAAAGAGAAATGGCCCGGGCTTTGGCTACTGGGAAATGGGCTGTAGAAGCTGCACTGACTCTCAGGCTTTGAGGTGGCATGTGGGAAGGGAAGGAGAAACACCAGGAGGCAGGTGTCACTTGCTCACAGTGGCTTGTCTCATCCTGGGAAGAAAAGGTGGTAAGGATCTTGGGACCTGGTCACAGGGCTTTCATTTGTAAATCCCACATAGATTCTATCCTTCAGGGATGGGCCTCTTCCCTTCTCTCTGAGCGCCTTTATCCTACAGAAGCACTTGATCTCTCTGCAGTCTTTTGTGGCTTTACCCTAAGAATGCCAACACATAAGCCAGTGCTTCGAGGAAGCCTCTGTCTGCACTCTCAGCAGAAACCATGCTGTCTGTCTATCTGTCTGGCCGCAGATGGGGCCTTAAGAAGAGCTGGAGGTTTCCGGTGCTTAGGTTCGGCACTTGGGCTTTGCTCAAGACTCAGTGTATTAGTTCTGATATCCCTCATGTTATCTCAGCATCTACGTTATTAACTGTCTTTTGTTTGTTTGCTTGTTTTCTGAGACAGGGTTTCTCTGTGTAGCCTTGGCTGTCTCAGAACTTGCTTTGTAGACCAGGCTGGCCTTAAACTCACAGAGATCCCCCTGCCTCTGCCTCCCAAGTGCTGGGATTAAAAGTACATACTACCACCACCTAGCCCTTAATTGCCTTTTATCTCAAAACCTCTTTGTGTTTTATTACTTCAAGGCACAATTAGTCTGACCACGTGGAGAGGGACTCCATTTTACTTGGCTGCCATTTTACATTTAGTTGGTGTATTACTCAAGGGGTGGGGTTTTCTAGAGAAACAGAACCAGTATGGTGGTGGTGGTGGTTTGTGTGTGTGTGTGTGTGTGTGTGTGTGTGTGTGTATACAGATTTATTAACAGCCCCGCCCAAAATTCAGGGATCATTTTGGAAGAGGGAGTAGAAAGAGTGTAAGAGCCAGAGACAATGGATAACTCCAAGGAAACATTATCTGCTGGACACACTAGTACAGCAGGGTACTATGAACTCACAGGGGTTGTGATGGCATGCACGAAACTTTTGTAAGTCCTAGCCAGACTAAATCCCGGCATGGAGATAGGGGAGCTGGGCACACCATCCTACCCCTAGCCTTGGAGCTATTGACAATTGTCAGCTTCTGTGGGAGGGAGAAAGAGTTTTCTCTAAGAATGTAGTCCTTGGTAAATTGATAACTCTCCACTGGCAGATGATACAACCAGGAATATTTGGCAGTTCAAATGGGTCTTGAAGGGTGAAGAGAAAAGAAGAGAAAAGAAGAGAAAAGAAAGAAAAGAAAAGAAAAGAAAAGAAAAGAAAAGAAAAGAAAAGAAGAGAAAAGAAGAGAAAGACACAAAACTGAGGGGGTAGAAAAGGAAGGGTGGACCTGCTAGGTTGGGTGAGGAGGTTGACTGTGATCAAACACATTGAAACCCTCGGAGAACTAACAGAAAACTAAAACAAATTAATTGGGAGGGAGCCTTTGGGGATGGAGAAACAGTGGCTGGTAAAAGGGAGGTGGCCTCTACCGTGGTTGCTTTACCCAACAGCCTCTACCTCCACCCACTTGCTGGGAGGAAGTGTTGCTACTAAAGAGTCTTATAAAATGGGACATTAATTTCATGTTCAGCTGCCCACAAAGCTCCCAATCAATCCCAGGCACCATGGTTGGGGCATCTACACCCACACTGAGGAGGCTCAGCCATTCCAGTTCAATCCCAGGAACCATGGTGGGAATATCTACACCTGCACCAAGGAGGCTCAGCCAGTCCAGTTCAGTTTTCCTTCATGATTGTTCCTTTCCATTTTGTTTTCATTTCTCTGATTTCACCTGGTTTGCCTGCTTTGCCATTCACAGTTCCTTTCTCTCCCCATGAGAGCTCTGAACAAAACCCAAGCAAAGCTTTTATTGTTCATGTGCATCACACACTGCTTTCCTTCTCTACTTGGTGGCAATGCCCTCCTCATTCTCAGTGCTTCCTAGTTGTCTTTCTTTAATGGGAAAGCTCGGGCTACTTTATGTACATGGTGTGACAACAATAGGTATGGCCAGTGGTGTATAAATAAATACATGCTGGTTGAATTTGAGTTCATGAAATAATAGCAACTGGATGAGTCCAAAGTCTCCATCCCAACAAAGCAGGTGGGATCAGTCATTTTGACATGATTCCCCATGAAATGTCCTTAGGAGAAGCAAGACTACACATTGGTCTTCTTCCTCTGTTACAGGGAGAATTGTAGGTGGCATTTCCTCCATCTTTTCTCCTCTTGAATTGGCAACTCCTCTGTTGTGGCTAATCCACTCACACTCCTCTCCATACACGATAGCTCTCACATAACAAGCTTAGTGTAACTGGAGAATTCTGGTGGGATAGGGAGAGTCTATTCCACGTGGGACAAAGTATAAAGGCGGACCATTTGCAGACTCATCTATCCAGTCCTGGAAAGAGACTGAAACCAGCTTCCCTTATTAGTCAAAAGAGTAGGTCCTTATCATGAAGATGGAAACAAGACTGTGTGGGAGAATGAATAGAAACAGTGTGGGGGTGGGGTGGGGGTGGGGGTGGGGATAGATATGGTCAAAGTACAAAGAAGACATGTATGAAAATGTCTTTATGAAACCCGTCCCTATTTTTAGGACCTTAGTTAAAGTGGCTTAGACACCTGACATGAAGAGTTTTAAAAAAATGAGAAAGAAACCAAAAACAACCTAAACTTTCAGTCTAGCGACTAGATTAAAGGAGACATGAGTTCTGTCAGGGTGGATGGGCTAGGCTCCCACACTGCTACTTCAGGAGCAGCAAATGTGCTTTACGTCTTGTGACGATGAATTTAGCACCTCCACATGAGAGAGCATCAAATCTTGCCAAACACTAAGCAGATTGCTTGTTCTAACAACATTCCTGAGCGGTGGAGACAGGAAGCTGGAAGGTTGCTTGGGAATCTGTTAAGCCATCCCCTTTGGTCTCTCTAGCACTCTCCAGTAGATACTCTTCCTGCTTTGTGGCCTGAACAAGAGTGTAGCAGGCTAAGCAGTGGTGGGTCTTAGTACTCATAAGGTAGTGGCTGCCTCTAGGAGGCACCAGCCAGGCCAGTTAAGATCCTCCTTGAACTTCTCACTTGAGTTCTATGGTACCATCAGGGAAGGAACCACTAAATGAGTCTGGGTCTTAGTGTGATGGAGTCCTCCTGTTCTCTCAATCCTTGCCCACCAGGATCATTCCACTTGTTTCTCCATAGGAGTTTGTCCATTAAATGGCAAGTAAACAAAGTAGTTTATAATTGAGCAAAATCAAGGCTCCAATGCTTCTGCAGTTTACTACATACAATAAGGCTAAGAGGGGCATTTGGAGCTTGAATTAGCTAGAACATCAGCTTGGTATCCATCCCAGGATCCTCTTCTATATAAACACGTTGCCCTTTGGAATATGATATCTGCAGGATGTAGCTTCTTCTGCATTTTTAGGTTACTTGGGAGACCTTGAGGGTAGTCGTAGGAATGTGAAGTAGCAAGGTTAGTTTATGAGCAAGACCACAAAAGAGAGACTGCATTTATAGTGGTTGTCAAAAGCTGTCTAAGTTCTTAGTAATCAATGGCTGAATAATTGAACCGCAACCCACCGTTAGATTAAACTAGGTCAAATGTAAGTTTACAGCGTTGACTTTGTGTAAAGCAAGCTGGGGTAGCAGAATAAGCCCAGAGGCGATGCTGACCTGGATAAGCAGTGTGGGATTTGGGGGTTTATTCTCTATGTGCCTCTGGTTATGACACAGGTCCATCACTTCTGTGCTCCAGGAAGCAAGAAAACTGTCTGCGACACTATCCCCTGAAAAGCTCTACATATTCAAGGCCAAGACCCCATCTGATTGTGCTCCTTAACAACTCCTTACTGATTTTCTCATTTATAAACATCTCATAGGGATGCTATGAAGATTAAATATGGCCTAACACTTGGCAGAAACCCAGAATATAGCAAAGAATTAAATGAACAGTGGCCCAATGGCCAGTTGAATTAAATAACCATTGATTATTAACTACAGGAAACCATTGCTTTTCCTGTTGTGTAGAGGAGGAAAGGGGAACTGGAATATTAAGGTGACTTCCCAAGGTACTAGAGCAGTAAGTAAAGCTACTCCATGAGTCATGTGGGAGGGTACCCAGATGTCCCTTTTCTCTCACTTTCCTAGTAAGTCGCAGCTGAGGCAAGGCCTTGGAAGACAGTCAACAGGGGACTGTCACATGGTGAAATTATTCCCTGAGGAGCCAGGCTCTGGCTAGGATAGCAGGTCAGTTAGGGTTCATCATCCAATAAGAAGGACTAAGGAGTAAACTTGGGTGGAACCCTGTTGGGTGGAAAAGGACATGTTGTAAGACACTTGCTGGGGAGGATAGCTCTATGTGTGACTGTGGCTCAGGGAGTGTGTATGTATGTGTGCCAAGGGGGATGCAGAACTTGTAATTGAGAGAGTTGGAGAAGGGCATAGACATCAAAATGAGGCGTACCCCTCATCTTGAAGTTACAGTCTTGTGGCTTAGAGAACATCTGTTTTTAGAAGAAGCCTGTGCATTCCTGGGCTTTGGAAAATGCTGGCCAAGCGTCCCCTCGGCTTATGCCAAATAGGTGCATGGGTTAGACAGTGTGGAGTGTGCATTCACGCTGTAAATGTTGTCAATGTTAGCTCATCAGCAGTGGTGCAGCTTATGTCCAATGATCAACAGCACACAGCCACTCAGATCCCACTGTGAGATGCTCATGGGTTCCTTCAGTGTAGTGGCACACATTTGTATGGGACAAAACATAAATTATCTTTTTTTTTTTTTTTTCGAGACAGGGTTTCTCTGTGTAGCTTTGCGCCTTTTCCTGGAACTCACTTGGTAGCCCAGGCTGGCCTCAAACTCACAGAGATTCTCCTGGCTCTGCCTTCTGAGTGCTGGGATTAAAGGTGTGCACCACCACCACCCGGCCATAAATTATCTTAAATGACCCAGATCGATATATGTGTTCATCGTTATTGTCAATTATTGCAAATAGCAGCTTGAGACCTACAGTATTAACCATTTCAATTGTTTGACATTCAGAGTTTTCATTTGAAATTACAGTAGTTTTTCTTCCTGTGAGCTTTAGCTCCTTTGTACTGAGGGATTAAAGTCTTAGCTGAGACAGAGGCATATGGTGCTTTCTTAGGGTATCTCTACATACTAAATAAGGATATGCTGAAGCCTAGGATACAGAGGAACCAGCTGTCATAAAAGAGATCTCTCAATGCCCTCATAGAGTGACAGCAGCCCAGGCCAAGGAACTTTCATGACAGCAAACCATCAGCCATTTCATTAAGATTCTGCCTTCCCAGCCTAGCCATTCCCAATGGGAAGGACATGTTCATTCTAACACTCATATGGATGATGATTGGATAGGCTGGCTGGCCAGTGATGTCCAGGGATCCTTCTGTGTCTGCCTTCCCACCAGTAGAATTTTAGATGTACGCTGCCAAGGAGCCCAGTTTTCACAGGGTGCTGGGGATCCAAACTCATGCTTGCACGACAAGCCCTTTACCAAAGAGCCTCTTCCCAACTGCCTAATACAGAGATTTTTGAAAATCAATCTATTTTTATTTTGATCCCCTCAAATTTAAATGTATATTTCCATCTATCATCAGAATTACAAGGTGCATCTGTCATCAGTCTATCATCTATCTATCTATCTATCTATCTATCTATCTATCTATCTATCTATCCATCCATCCATCCAACCATCTATCATCTATCTATCATCTATCTATCATCTATCTATCTATCTATCTATCTATCTATCTATCTATCTATCATCTATCTCTCTATCATCTATCTGTCTATCGCCTATCATCGATCTACCTTCTATCATTCTACCATCTATCTATCTATCTATCTATCTATCTATCTATCTATCTATCTACTTACCATGTATCTATATACCATCTATCTGTCCATCTCTTTCTGTAATATATCAAAATATTTTATTACATTGCACAGTCATTGGGGATAACATACAGCAAGTACGTTGTGAGATTTTGGTAGCTGTTCATGAGTGTTTTAGTGATGACTGATAGATTCTTAACTCTTGGGGCAGAAGAAATGTTGGTTTGGTTCATTTTATATTGCTATAAATTTATCCTAGGTGAATCTTGATACTTTATAAAGCATCTATAATGCTGCTGGAGATTGAAATTAGGGCCTTGTGAATGTTTATTAAGCATCCACTGTAATATGGGACTATATCCCAGTCCCAAGCACTTTATAAAGGAAGGAGTCTTATTTATCTCATAGTTGTGGAGGCTCAAGATCATGGCATCATCAAGATCTGTTTGACTGTGGTGAGGGCCTCATGTACCACAATGTCATGAGCATGTGCAAAAGAGATAACATGGTGAGACAGGGAGCCAGAGAGATCAGAGGAGGTGGCACCCTTGAGACCTCCCTTGAGAGAAAAACACTAACCCCCATGTAGCCCCATGACCCAGTTATCATTCGCCAGGCCTCACTTGGTAAAGGTCTCCCACCTCAGCACCACCACAAGGCAGCCCCAGCTTCCCCTGCACGAGCATCGAGAGATGCACTCAAACCATATCTAAACCATAGCAGGGAGCAGTAAGATCTTCAGATATGGTCATGTTTCTGCTTACCCTCTTTGCCATTTAAAATTGAAACAGCGTTTATTACAAGACTTTATCTGTGTTTTCTTACTGAATTTAAGTTTTGAAAGGCAATGCGTTCATAAGTTGATCTTTTTGTCAAATGTTCTGAGTGTGATAAGATGACTCATGTTTCTTTCGGGGGTATATAAAGAGAGCTTTTAGTATGTCTAGAGCCACTGGTGCTGAGTAGGCTCACGGGAGGATGCCTAATGATTCATAGCATGCTTACCATGTGTCCGTTTTTCTTCTAGTGACCATGCAGAGAGTCATTAATCCTCAACAAAATTCCAGGAGTACCCCTGGGTTCAGTTCATTTCATCATGTGGAAACTGAAGCCTAGAAATAGGTAGGAACAACCCAAGGTCATACAAGAAGGTTGTGGGGCTAGGCCCTGAATCCACCCTGCATGGCTTTGGGGCTTGCACTGTTACTCATTGTTTATACTGTTGCTATGAGAATATTGATGTGCTATGGTTTGGCACTCATTCTAATGGCATTCTTCTTTTCTACCACCTTACGTGAAATCGACACAAATTTAGGAGATTAGAACCACCTACCCTTACGATCTCAGATTTCATGGCCAGGAGTCCAGGGGTAGCTTCACTGAGTCTCTTCTGCTTGGGGTCTTGAAAACCTCCAATAAAGGAGTCATCCTGGGCTAACGTCTCCTTGGAGTTTCATGTCCCCTCTAAAATCACACAGGAGAGAGAAAGCATCACTTCCTTGCTACCATAGAACCAGTGGAGGTGGCTTCTTCAACGCCACCAGGGCGGTCTCCTTCTGGCCTCAATGAAACACAGAAGAATCTCCTTAAAAAATGTTTCCAACTGATTAACTCAGGCCCACAAATTCAGCTCCGTTGTAACTTGCTTGTAAGACAAGCGTAAAAACCAGAGTTTCTGGGAAGGCAGAGGCAGGCAGATCTCTGTGAGTTCGAGGCCAGCCTGGTCTACAGAGTGAGTTCCAGGACAGCCAGGACTACACAGAGAAATCCTGTCTTGAAAAAGAAAACAAAATAAAATCAAAACCAAATCAAACCAACCAACCAAACAATAAAAAACAGAATTCAATCTTTGGAACCCACATAAAAAAGCTAGGCAAGATGACAAATACTTGTAACTCCAGTACTGGGGAGATGAATACAGGTGGATTCCTGGGGCTCCTTGTAAAGCTCCAGGCCCTAGAAGGACCCTATCTCAAAAAAGCGGGGTGTGTGTGTGTGTGTGTGTGTGTGTGTGTGTGTGTGTGTGTGTGTATGTGTGTGTGTGTGTCTCCTGAGCAAAGATTCTCAAAGTTGTCCCCTGGCCTCCACACATATGCATGTACATGTGCATTAACACACACACACACACACACACAGAGAGAGAGAGAGAGAGAGAGAGAGAGAGAGAGAGAGAGAGAGAGAGAGAGAGAGAGAGAGAGAGGGAGAGA
Organism: Peromyscus melanophrys; assembly: GCA_902168415.1. Classification (NCBI taxonomy): domain Eukaryota; kingdom Metazoa; phylum Chordata; class Mammalia; order Rodentia; family Cricetidae; genus Peromyscus; species Peromyscus melanophrys. The sequence continues at coordinate 20,724 of CABHPR010136047.1, read as the reverse complement.
GAGAGAGAGAGAAACATTTGAGACTGGACATACAAAAGCAGAGGACATCATTGGTCAAACAGGCTTTCAGTGCATGGATCCTGCTCAGAGTCCAGTTTGGTCCCATCACTGTTTGGAACTCTGGGAGCAAGGGTGAAGGGTTTTTTGTTTGTTTGTTTGTTTTTTTTTTTTAATCATGTGAGGTAATGGTGAAATGGTGGCCTTGGCAGATGGCCAGATAGTTGAAGCAGGAGTTTGATTTCCAGAGTCCCTGAAAAAAATCCCTTCAGAGCTACATTGGACAGATGTGTTGGTCATAAAAAGACCAGGCAACTGGTGGCCATCTGAAGGTGTTCAAAGAAGCAGCAGTGTGGGAAGACACAGACAGAGGCAAATGTTAAGGACCAGGGTGCTTGCTGAAATGTTCCAAATACTTGACAGACTTGAGGCTACATCAGGGGAGGAGACGAGACCACCCACTGAGCACCCAGAGGATGCTGATGTACTGCTTGCTACCTGCTGTTGTGTTCTGAGGCCAGCCCCAGCCTTGCCATCTTTGGGTAGTCCTAGGGAGAGAGAAAGTATGCTAGACTGTTTATCCCTGAGCATGTACATCTTAGAAGAGTCTGGTTAACAGAGAAGCGCCTGTAATAACCAATACTGGCAAGTTCCAGTGTTTCCTCCATGCCTGGTAAGATGACTGCCTGAAAAAAAAGCACTTTGATGATAAGAAGTAGAGAAACTGCATTTCTTCCTAAGTTTGATGTGCTATTTTAAGTTTACACTCATACTACCTGAGAGACACAGGCAAGCCCCAATCGTACTCCACATGTCTAGTGCTTGGATCTCCCCAGTGTATCTCAACTTCACCATGCATATCAGAAAATTCAGGATGCTATAGATGCTTACATATGACCTCACATATTCCCCCCAAATAATATGATCCTGTGATGACTAGAGCCAGAGAGAGATTCAAGTTTGGAAAAGAACAAAATGCATCTGACTAGAAATTCAGTAAGGGGACACACTTGGGTTAGTCTGGTGTTCATAGCCAAATGATAGGACCGAACTCTGAAGGTCTGTGATGAGCAGGTCCTGAGTGGGTCAAAACATAATATAATCAGGTTTTTCCTTTGAAATAGCTCAGTTCCATTAAGGGAGAATTTGGTTCCCAAAGGTATCACAATAATAAGAACAATCAAGATGGCCAGATCCAAAAGATGGTTTGTTTACACATATCATGTGGGGGTCCATAGAGGCTCCCAAGTAAGACCTTACTTAAGGTCAGAGAATTTGAACTTGCTTTACCCAGCAGAGCTGCCTAATGGGACTATTTGGCCAAAGGCATGGTTACCAGGTGTTTTGAAGTGTCTATACTTGGCTGTACATTGTGCTTTGGTCTTGATAGGGGGAGGTCTTTTGCCTCTCCCCTTGATAGTATACAAAAAGCCCATTAGAATAAAGGACGGTAGCTGGGTATTGACCCAGGGCCCTCCCGAAGCTATCCTGTGTCTCTATCTTTCTCGTCGTCTAGGTCTATATTTCTATCTAATACTTTCTCGTTTCTCTCTCCTCCCCGTAAGAAACCTTCGACAGGTCAGAGCTGGACTCCACAGTATTACACAAATATGACAGCCTCAGCATCACCCATTTCTAAAGAAAGAAATAAAATCTCATAGTGGAGGAGAGATTAAAAATCTGGAAGTGAGGAAATAAAAATTAAATAATGAGATACTTCAGATAAAATGGACTTTTGTAATCTTAAGATAGCAAAGAACATGGATGGGGTGCAGCTATGTCTGGGATTGTGATTAAAAAGTAACAAAACGGGCATTGGTGGCGCACGCCTTTAATCCCAGCACTCAGGAGGCAGAGGCAGGTGGATCTCTGTGAGTTCAAGGCCAGCCTGGGCTACCAAGTGAGCTCCAGGAAAGGCGCAAAGCTACACAGAGAAACCCTGTCTCGAAAAACCAAAAAAAACAAAAAACAAAAAAAAACAAACAAAAAATAACAAAAACATTCCCACTATCTAAAGCATATTAGAACAGCCAATGTTCGAAACAGTACACATATTCATTCCCATGCTTAGTGTGCATGTCCAGAATACTTTCAGTTGTCTATATGATTATTTCAGATCCTGAATTTTTCCTGTTTGGAGATGTTTGAAGCAGCATGTAAAAGCCTGTGGCCTGTGGGATTTCTAGCTCACCTGTGTGTTATTAGTCATGGCCATCCTCAAACTCCTAGGAGAATACAGTATACTTAGAATATACTAATAATTATTGATTATAATAAGACGTATAGCTCTTCCATGAAATAAGTGCTAAAGAATGATAAATGAAGGGAAGAAAATGTTTTATTATATGTGGTGTGGTATCACTTCACATAGGAAATTGAAATAGACCAGTCGAGTCCACTTTCAAGATCATTATCACCTTCCTGTTCAAGCTCTTTCTACTCTGGCAAGTTTACTAGCACAATTAAAATGATTTTTTTGAACCATTAAAACCAACCAGTCATCACCCTTTGTATTTGCGTCCTATAAAAGAAGAAAATATGAGCCAGGGCTTGGGAAGGGACGAGAATAGAAATGAAGAGAATAGAAATCGAGATGATGGTGGTGGGAACAGGAGGCATTTGTATTATCCAATTCCAAGTAGCTTCTAACCCCAAGAGCAAATACTGCCCATCTCTGAGTGTGTGTGTGCGCGCGCGCGCACACACACACACACACACACACACACACACACACACACACACACATCAGTAGAACATATTCTTGGCCTCAGTGTTCCAGGGCAGGGCTAGACCTGCAGTTAGACTCTTCCATCACAATCCCTGGGACCCACCACGGCCATTTGCCAGTCAGGGAGAAGAACTATGGCCCTGCTTTGAGAGATACGTGCTGACCCATATATGAATCAAATTCAAGATCATGGCTCCTATGATTCAGCAATGGCTCACTTAGCTCATTCTTCCCTTCCCAAGTAAGGGTGCCTTAGACAGACAATGTTATCCTTGTATATCATTTGGAGGGAATCATTACAATTTATCATGACCAATATATTTAAATATTTAAATCAATATTGTAATTAAACGTATAAAAGTGAGTTGTGAGAGCATGGTAGAGGATTTTACTGTGATAAAAACCACAGGAGGTCCGCCATCGTAATCCCTTCCTACCTCATTCACATGGAGCTTATCTGGTTTCCAAATGAGTTCATTCCTTGAACCTGCACCTCAAGTTGCACACCACGATTGTGAGGCCCTTATACAAGTAGGTTTTGTTTGCCCCATTTCTTAATGTCTTCTGCCCTCTGGTGGTGAAGTCAGGAGTTCTGCTGTGTTTTTCTTGGGAGCCTCAAGTAAAGCATTTCACTAAAAATTAAATGAAATCATCTCTCTGTCTTTCTCTGCCATGGTGGGCGGGTGTGTTGGCTCTATTCCTCATTGGGTCTTCTTTGGCAAGACTCTCAGGATCAAGCCATTCCTGGACTAGAAACAAAACCAAAACCATCCGTCTCCAATGGATTTCACTGAAAATGCAGTAAGGCAGGTATAATTCCAAGAGGAGACATTGCGGATGAACCCAGCTGGGTCTAGAAGGATGCGGGCATTTGGCAGTACCCTTGGTTATTCTGAATTAGAGTTACATCACTTTGCCATACCAGGCTAAGGACACCCATGCTCTGGCCAACTGTGCATGCTTTACTGGGGGGAGGGGGACTGCTTTTTTTTCTTGTTTTCTGTCCTCCACACTAAGTTGGCTAGGTAATAAACACAAAAGAACTTGTGCTTAGAAAAATAAGGGCAGCATTCATCATAATTAGCATCTGATCTAGAGGTTGTGTGGGTTTAAGAGCTCCAACATAGTTGTTTGGATACTAAAAACTTGAGGTAGGTAATCGTAGAGAAGTGAGGAGTTCATGGTCTGCAGAACGAACCCAAACTCTTTAGGATAGGGGTGACATTTATCCCAGTCTCATTTCTCCACTTGCCTTTTGAAAACAGAGAGGGAAATTCTCACAATTCCACGAGTATTTGATACCTGTGGGCCAAGTCTTCTTTGACACATCTGATAACTTAGACAAAAATGGAGATTTCTGAAAGCAGTCATCCCGGAAAATGTACAATATATGAGATTAAACTAAGACACTCAAAATTCCCTGGGTGGTCATTTGGGTAATTTTCCAAGCCCTGTATCATTCTGTAGGTTGTATCCTCTGATGATATGAGCAATAATTTGAAAACTAAGTCAACGAGTCAGATAGGGAACATACTGAGCTGGGGAAGAATTTATATAATAGATAAATCATTTTGTATATTTTTAATGATTTTCATAAACAGGACATCCTTAACCTTTTATTTAGAGAAGTTTCCTTATCCATGGATAGATGATAAGTTGTCCTTTTACAATAAAAATTTGTGACAGTACCCAGAAAGTTTTTTGTAATTCTTTTTTCTTTTTCCTTTTCAAAACTTTTAATTAACTGTTTATCTTGAAATAGTTTCAGACTAATCCAAATTTGCAAAAGTACTACAAGAGAGCATTTCTCTCTTGGAGGTCCTTCCTCTCTTGGGAATCCTTCCTTAACAAAGCTATGATTGCCACAAATAAAAACAATGCAAAGAATATCTATGTATCCTTCATCCAACTCCAAATGGTTATGTCTTCTTTCACTTCAATGCGGTTTTCAACAGTGAGAAGCTACCATTAAAACTGTACTATTAACTACATATGCACCTTACTAAATCACCACTGTATGGTAATTGTACAGTCATGCCCATTGTATAGTCCAGGACGTGGACAATGAATAGTAATTAAATGTAGCCTACACACAGACCACAGAAGCCGTATTGTGGGCTTCTCAGTACATCCTATCAAGGGACCCATTTTCTTGATTTTTTTAAAACTATTGGTGATGTTAATGTTGAACACTTGGGTAAAGCGGTAGTGCCTGCTGATTGTCTTCATGGTAAAATAGATACTTTTGGCATTTCACTTGGTCAGTATCCTGTGGAGAGATGCTTTAGGGCTATGCAAATACCCTCTTTCTTATATACTGGCCTATCATCATCTCCAAATGGTGGTTTTTCTGTTCTATAACTTCTCTGACATTCATGAACTTAAATTCTTGCAAGAAGAACCCTCTTTACTCTCATTAATTAATTAATTAATTAATTAATTAATTAATTGTCTATATTAGGATGGAGTCCTGAAAGTTTATTCTGTCTGCTGTCAGTCATCACAGTTACCATTGACTTTGTTCAAGTTGGCCCATATTTAATCACTAGGTATCTCTTTCAGTGTGACTCCTGCATCCTTTGTGAGGAGGTTTTGGGGGATTTTGTTTGTTTGCTTGTTTTTGTTTTTTTGTTTGTACCATCAGATATCCCAGGATAATCTTATTCTTTCTCTGCTCCAACACAGAAATTAGTAATTTTTCCAAGGATCCTCTATTTCTTCTACTAGAGACTAATATTTAGTATTTAGAAGCTAACATCTGGATTCTTGCTATGTTAATTGATACTGGAGTTATTACTTCTTGGTTTCTCATCAAACATAGCTATCAAAAAGCTCACGAAGCCTAAAAAGCCGGGCAGTGGTGGCATACACCTTTAATCCCAGCACTTGGGAGGCAATCTATCCTTATCTATCTATCTATCTATCTATCTATCTATCTATCTATCTATCATCTATCTATCATCTATCTATCTATCTATCTATCTATCTATCTATCTATCTATCTATCTATCTATCTATCTATCTACCATCTTCTATTGCCTATGTATATATCGCTTACTGATATATAGCTATATGCCATTTATCTATCTATAGTTATCAGTCATCTATCATCTATCTATTATCTATTCTTTGATCATATATCACCATGAATTCATGTCCATAATTTGATTCCAATTCAACACCATGGGGTTCTTGCTGGCTGACCGTGAAGCTTAGTAATCTGCCTCTACTTACCTAGTTTATTTACTTTCCTTATCATGGGATTTACATGAATTAACTTAAGAATTACTAACTTGTACCTCTCCAGGGTTGGGAAACTTACCAATTTGGGGATGATGTGTGTTAAATTCCTTTTGATTTTAGGGTGGATTGACAAAAGACAGACACTTCTGCATTTTTAAGAATTCTTTGTGTAGGACTAATATTTGTGTTTTATGGATGGGTGGATTTACTTTGCAATTTTGATTTTGCTTATGATCTTTTCTACCATCCAGGAAAATTCTATGTCTGTTTAGTCAGATAAATGTTTTTATAAAGTGTCTCTGAATTATGAGTCAGTGCTAAGAAAGTACTCCTTACAACCAGGCTCAAGAGGAATTTATTCATGATTTTATATTTATATACAATTTTAATTTTTATATTTATGGAGTCATGCTGATATACGGCATGAAGTATGCTCTAAATTTATTTTGCTCTTATGATTACGGAATTACCCCAGAACTCCCCTTAATTTGTTTTCTCCCAGTAAATTTGTGATGTCTCTTTTATCATATACTGTTCTAAACTTCTAAATGTAATGGAATCTAGTTCTGGGCTTTCTGATACATTCTCTGGGTTTGCTTGTCCAGCCTTCCACCAGCATCATACTGTTTTAATAATAAGGATTTTATAGTATGTTTTAATGTCTGGTGGAGCCAGCCTTTCCTTGGTTTATTCTTTCTAGTATTTTCTTGGCTAGTTTTGAGATTTTTGTTTGTTTGTTTATTTATCCACATGGTTTGAATACAAACTGTACTTATTTCTTACTCACATTTTATTGGGATGATGTTAAATTTATGCCCTGACTTAGGGAGTATCAGCACTCATGAGACAAAGTCATGTTTCCCACAGCCCAGGAACACCTTTGCCTTAGTTCAAGTTCACTTTTCTATCTCTCATGGATTTTTTTCCCTCATGTAGATCCCCCAAGTTCCCTTTTAAATATGTTCCTAAGTATTTAATCTTCCTTATTATTATTGTAAATAAGGGTTTTTTTATTATTGTGTCCTCTAATGAATATGTGTGTGTGTGTGTGTACACACTAAATACTAATTCTGTATGTGATATTTTAGTTCTGACATCTTTACAACTTATTTTATTGTTTGTCTTAATACGTTTTCTTGAGCTGAACAAAAACAAATGATTGTGTGAGGGCTTTAAACTTTGATTTATTTCTTGTGGTAGTTAGGCAATTCTGACTAGGACAAGGGGATGAACTTGCCAAGGTCACAAGGTAAGAAATGGACAAACAAGCTTTTAAATCAAGGTCTTTTGAGATTAACTACTCTGAATGGTCAAGGTTCAGGTTCCCTGAACTGCCCTGTTTCTTCCACTAGCAAAAGAGGAGAAACAAGCAGTTCCTTCCCTCCTTCTCTTGACTGACTCCAGCCCTGTCTTAGGGTTTCTGTTGCTGTGAAGAGACACCATGACCATGGCAGCATGCAGGCAGGCATGGTGGAGAGGTAGCTGAGGGTTCTACATCTGGATCGGCAGGCATCAAGAAGAGAAAGTAACACTGGGCCTGACTTGAGGGTTTGAAATCTCAAAGCCTGCCCCCAGTGACACACTTCCTCTGACAAAGCCACACCTCCTAATAGTGCCCCTCCCTATGAGCCTATGGGGGCCATTTTCATTCAAACCACCACAAGCCCCAACATTAATTGTGGGAACTGAGTGGGAACATAAGTAGAACAGCTGGATGAGGGGTCTCCCTGAAGTGGACCAGCAAGCTGCATAGATATAAAACAAGATATATAACAAGTACTTCGTTGCTGGGTAAGGATGTAAAACCAAACTTCCTGGCTGTAAAACTAACAAAAACTCAGCTCTGGCTCACCAAACAGTTTGTGTCAGTGTGCAGTCCTTGTGAGCCATAAGAATAAAAATGTCTCTGCCCGGCTTAGCTGAGTTGTTCAAGAGATCCATGCATAACTCTGAGTAGAGATGGTGCCTCTCCCCATGGCCCCACTTTGCTCTCCTGCCTCAGCTCCAGGCCTTGAGCTAATCTTAACATGCAGTATTTAAATTTCTTAGAAGAACATAGCAGGCCATTTTGAATCACAGGTCCTGTATCAAACCCAGCACACAGTGAGCATTTCTTTTATGTTTGTTGAGTGAGTGATGAATGCATATTGTTTTCCAGACTCCCGGAATGCATACTGCTACTTGTGTTATACACATGGACATGTGAGTCTTTTTTTTTTTTAACTTCCAAAATGAGATTCTAAGATCATGTATTAGAATACCTTACATTTTTCAGTTTCACTATACTTAACAAATTGCTAGATGCATTGTGTGGTTGTTTCATAGACATTTGCTCAAATAATTTGAAAGTTTATACAGTTTTCTGCTGGTCTTAAGAAGTTGTATGTGTGGGGTTTTAACAAGTTGGGGTAAAGAAACACATACACATAAACATACACACATATACATATATATTCATACATATATATGCATACACATAATTCGAGAAATCCATTGGAGTCTGCTTAATGGGTAAAAGGAATTTATTCATGCACACATGCATTTACACACATATATACATAAACACACATATAATTGTATATATACAGATACATACATACACATTCTTTCTCTAGATTTGCTGATTCAGTCAATAAATTTCTGGTTCTGATTATAATAGATGTAACAGGAATTCAAGGAGGTGAAAATACCGCTGTGATATCACCTGCCTATTGCCCTTCTCACTGAGCTTCTGAGATAAATGTAATAATGCTTTGATGGATGCTAATGAGCCTGGCTTTGTGACTGATTTGCTCTACACCCACACCAGATAATAAAGCATTTATTTAACTGATCATCTTTTAAAGCTTTCTCTCCTGAAGGCCATGAATCTTTTCTGAAGGAGGGCTAAAGAGATTGTTGTCAGCATATGAAGGTATAACTGAATTCATCTTTAGCCCCTAGGACTGCCCAGTTCATCTTATGTGCTGTATCTCTCCTATAATGGAGGAATGCCTTCCTCTATGGAATGCTTCTCAATGCTTGGGAGGTTAAACTATTCCCATACGTCATCATGGATGGTGTGTTTGGTAAGGATCTGTGGCACCAACCATCCCCTCCAAGAAAAAAAATAACTTTCCATTGCTAAGACCCTCTGGGTGAAAGTACTACGTGTGTAAAGATACGGTATCTTTCACACTGCTCCGGGGAAGCACACTATCTTGTGCAGGTTGAAGTATATCTATTCTGCAATGGATCCAGAGGAATTTTGGTACCTCCAAAGGCATTACTACAACACTGTTTGTGCTGACTAGTTTTATGTCAATTTGATACAAGGTAGAGTCATTTGAGGAGAGCGAATCTCAACTGAGAAAATGCTGCCACCAGATTGATCTGTGGGAAGCCTGTGGGGCATTTTTTTAATGAGTGATTAGGGTGGGAGGGCGCATCCATTGTGGGTGGTCCTACCCTGGGTGGGTGGTCCTGCTGTGTATAAGAAAGCAAGCTGCATAAGTCACAGAGAGCAAGCCAGTTAAGCAGCCTCTGTTTCAATTCCTGCCTCCAGGTTCTTGCCCAGACTTCCCTTCATGATGGACTGTGATCAGGTTATGTAAGCTGAAATAAACCCTTTCCTCCCCAAATTGCTTTTGGTCATGATGTTTATCACATCAGTTAGAAACCCTGGGACACTGTTAAACAAGGAGGAATATCGGGAGCCACCCAAGTGACTATAACAAGAGAAAGGATGGATACATTTTGGAGTAAGCACTCAGTGGTCTACTGTACTATATAAAAGTGAAAATAAGTAAGTGAAAATTATGTGTATCTGCATGGACAACTAACAGAAAGTTAATGTTGAACAATCAAAGCAAAATATGAAGATTTGTGCAAGATACGAGGCTGCTCTAACAGGCTTGGAAACAAATGCTATTACTGTTATTTGGATATATGTATCCAAGGAACATAAATATGGAAACATAGGAATGATGAATATCAAATTCTTTCTGGAGGAGAAGTCTGGAGGAAGAGAATAGAGTCAATAGGTGGTGTATAACAAGCTTAAACCTTGTCATTTTATTATGAAAATGTACAGTAATCATGAAAAAATGTGAGTAATAATGCTAGGTGGGCACTTTGTCTAACCCTGTGGAGGGAGGGTGGAGACATGAGAGGAGTTTGGGAGGAAGGAGAGGTACCAATAACAAAGATGCAGTGCTCATCTGTGATGTTCTCAAAAAGAATTAAATAAAAAATAATGCTAGATTATAATACATGTTAAAATATTTATCTTATTCTAAATACCTTTCCCCCCTGTGTTTGAAGTATATGTATAGAAGAAGAAAAAAACACCAACAGTAACATGAAAAACAAACATTCCAAGGCCCTAGAGCCCAGGGGAGGCAGGATTGGAATTGGAGACCCAGTTGCTTGGGGTCCAAGGTCCATGCTAATTGGTCCTATGTTCGACCTCAGGAGACACATCCAGCCTCTTCCTCATTTGTCTCACTTGTGAAGCCTGAAGGAGGCTTCTTCTCACAGTATTTACAAACTACATCATCTTCTTTATGTGTATGTTATCCCAGAGGCTCATTTGCTCCCATCTGGAATATCTCTCAGTGCATCATTGACTTTTAAGTAAATGCTTAGTAAATGCGGGACCAAGAACGGGACAACTAGGAGACCATGTAATACGGCAATAAAGAGCCGATGAGAGACAGAACCAGGAAGCTGGCATTAGAGTGTTAAAAAGAAAAAGTAGATGATTTCACAGCTTCTAGGACAGGACACAGACGAACAAGGTTCAAAGAAGTTCAATGGCATGAGCATGGCTGGACTGTGAGAGTGTACTCTCCCAAGTACATTCCCCAGCACTGTAGGTACTCATTCGCGATCCTCATCCTGAAGCCCTGTGAAGTACATGCTGTAATTATCGCACTTTACAAAGGATGAAAAATGAAGGGAATAGGCTAAGTTTCTTCGCTGGGGTTCAAACCCTGAAAACAAACTTCCGAGTCCATGCTGTCTCTCCTGCTAGCCGGAACTGAAAAAGACAGATACTCAATAAGAATGCTCTCATCTCTTTTTAACACAGAGAGTGTTAAGCATGTAGGTGGTGGTGAAACTCTAAGGTGAGCATGTCCTGCCTCTTTGCTAATGCTCAGCATGGAGACACAGACTTCGAAGCTCTGATGGTCAAGAGGCCAGGGGGAGTGCCCACATCAGGGAAAGAAAATCAGGGGGGCCTTTGACTGCAGCCAGGTCAGAAATAAATATAACAGATGAGAAATCAGTCTACTCTCTTACAGCTCTAGAGCAACACCTCTAAACTGTGATCGGTGTTTTGGTGTAAATTATACAAAATTGTAAAGGGATATCCTAAGAGTTCCTCAGGGTTGGCACCCGTGAGGCAGTGTGATGGTGGTGGGTGGTGGCTCATGGAACTATAGAATCCAGTGTGGGTGGAGGTCAAGGGGTAAGTGGTGAAATACTATTATTCTTGCTATAATCATCATTTTCTATGGAAAAGGTAGGGCATTGTTGCTTTTGAGAATTTTCCTATGCAGTCACTTGAAGCCTTGTTGGGGTTTAAAAGGCTTAGGGGACAGACACGGTGTTGCTGCTGGATAAGCATCTGGAAAGATGGCCCTGGAGCCTGAATTGGCCTGGAGACAGGACAGACCCTGGGAAACTGAGTGACTCAGAAGAGAGAATGAGGTCCAGGGACAGAGAGCAGGAAGTAGGAAGCTGTAGGTTTGTTGGTTGGTGGACAGTGTCAATCTGTCTGTCAGTAACCAAGCCTCTTTTGCAAACATCTGTCATTACCCCTCTCCTTAAGGCAAAAGAAGGAGGCTTTGCCACACACTCAGAAGTTGTTTGGTTCTGGCCATTTTTGTGCAGTCCCCAATATCTGACTGTCTCCTGGGAAATGCTTCTCCCTGCCTTCTCAGATTCTACCCATTTCCCAGCCCCAGCCCACATCTTTCCAATCTACCCAATGTTTCCCTTCTCAGAACCACCTTAGAAAGTCAACTAACTGTTCATTTTATCCCGAGTCTTCCTAAAATCCAAGTACCGGTACATTGACAGATAACCACACATGGTCATGTGAGATAATCATACACTGTCATGTGACAAACTGGCCATAACACACAAGAGAGGTCAACAAGGATGAAACACTGTATAGACAGAGTTTGTAGCTTAAAAAAAATAATAATCATAAATGCTTTGCAAATCCTAATATGTAAAAAGTTTCCTGAAATGAGGATTAGAAGGTTTTCATTTGTCCTGGAAGATAATCCCGTGTCTCTTGGTTTATGATTATAAGCAAAATAAAACTAATCATTCTTAAGACTTACAATTGATCCACTGTTATGAGTGGTCTTACCAAGGTTTGCAGGAGCCATTTCAGACTACTGAATGTCACAGAGACGTGTTTGAACCCAGAAGACACGACTTCTACCATGTAGCCCTTTCATCCGCCAGGGAAAAGATTACTTTAAAGATATTGGTTTTAATTTAATGTCAATTTTCTAAACGGAAGTTCACATAATTTCCCTTCATTTGGCAGTATGGATTGGAAAACTAGAACACAGCAAAAGTAAAACAAGGGACCATTTACTGGGGCTAATCCTATAGATGATCAGAAATTACCAGTTCCCCCTATCGTCATTCTGTTATTGGATAACAAAAGATCAGTTGGTTATCCAAGAACTATGGTGTCAGACTCAGCATCATTGCCTTCAAGGACGTCTCCAAATCCCTTTGCAAACTGACTGCAAAGCCCCTGCCCCACCCATTCCAACAAGTCTCCCTGGGACCGCGTTGCTAGACTTGTTCAACCAAAGCTCACCGTAAAAGCTGGATGGAGGCTCTCTGTACTTACTTCTAGCCAGTTCTGACTTCTCAGGGAGGGTGTGTGAGCTTCCAGAAACAAGCACATCTTTTGAATATTTCCTTCCCCTGAGCTGAGTTGGGCCATCCTACCCCGTTGGCCCCCTTCCCATTCCATCTAAGCCTTCCGTTACCCTCTCCCTTCTACCTATCAGAAGCATGACAAACATCCCCCACCTGCAGTCTGTCCTTCTAATTCCACCCACAGTAACACTACATTAAAGAACACACATTTATTTGTTTTTTTAAAAAAAATGTGCTTTGCAAAAGCTTCTCTCAAGGAAAAGCATTCTCACCCTCTTGGTGCTGGTCCCAGGTGTGTTTTTCTTCCAGCCCCATTTCTTCACAGGCTACACTGTTTGTTGGCGTTTCTCAAGAACGTTCGAGATCTCTTAGGAGTCTGAAGAGCTACCTGGGTTTGCAGGCAGCTTCCTGTCGGGGTCAGGGCTTGTAGATTGAACTATGGTGTGTTGTGCAGAAGATGGGCAAGGTGTTTGAGAAAACAGGAAGCACCTGCCAATGTGTGACTTTATTCCTGGAAGCAGAGAGCTCCCACTGAGATGGCTCTAGATGCTTCTTGCTGCTTCCCCTATGAGCATTCTCTGAGGCCATGAAGCTCTCTGGAGACCAAGGAGAGGCGTGTGAATGGCAGGATTATTTGGAGACTAGGATGCACCCATGAGAAAGGTGGCCATCCAGAGCTTTTCTAGTTCTCCTTTTTGCTGGAGGAGATGGGTGTGCATAGAAATGAAGCTGCATGCAGATTCCTGTAATAGGAACATGTTCTCATTTATTGATTAGTTTATTCAATGAACATGCTCTGTGTAAAGCAGTAAAAGAGACCGTAGGAATATACTGGGAAAACACAAATATGATGCATCTCTGTACCCCATGTTAGTCTTAAAATTACTTGTAAGGTGCCATATTTCAAATATGCATTTTAAGTGTATTTTTTAATATTTGTATCGCATTTTATTTTATTTAGTATGCTTGCGGGAGGGGTGTATACCTGCCCCTTCAGGGATAAGAGGACAGCTTGCAGGAAGTTTTCTCCTTCCATCATGTGGGACCAGGGAATCGAATCCAGATGATCAGATTTGTCAGGAAGCACTGTCACACACTGAGGCAGCTCAGTCCTTTAAGTTTCCATTTTTCTATTCTTGCATGCATCTGTACGATGTGCTTAATGGAAACGTCACTGAGGTAAGTGCCCTCTTTGAGTTTGAAAGTTCTAGGTTGTTATTGGTGGCTGGCCAGGCCAGCTTGTGGGTAGCCTGGGCTAGCAGCATCTAGACCAAGCAATCAGTGCCCCTGTTAGCTAATCAGATTAACCAAATTCCTTTATTGAAGATAGCACACCTAATTGCTAAATATCTGTGGCCATAGAGAGATGGATCACAGATACTCAAAGGCCTGTTACCTGCTATGCTGGTTTGCATATTTTTGGTAACTGTTTTCATACCTGGGGGTAGAGGCCATGTGAAGGACACAGTTAAATAACGCAGTTCTCGTCCTCATAAAGGTAGGGTATGAAAAGCAACGCGCATGTATGTGTCTTCACCAAGTCATTTGGTCTCCAAGGACTTCAGTTTCTTCATTTAGAAATGTGAAACAGGGTGAAGCAACCCTACCTATCCCTTCAGCACGTAGTTTTTTTTTGACATTTTAGGCAAATCTCTTTCCTACTTTGTATAGGAACACGAGGCTCAGAAAACCACCCAGTGAGGGAGATTATAAAAGCAACTCCTTGGCGGAAAGCCTGAACACGCTTGATTGTCTTGGGTGTCTGAACAAATCACCGAGGTTGGGGGAATGCTCCTGCAGAATCAGGAGAGGAAATCTTCTGCTATGGGATGGTCCCTCTGTGTGCTGTGAATATGTATGTCTCTCATTGGTTGATAATACAGCTGTTTTGGCCTATGACAAGACAGGACAAGGTTAGGCAGAAGAATCAAATTAGGACTCCAGAGGAAGAAGGGCAGGGTCGGGACAGATGCCATGAGCCGCCCAAAAAGCAGGATGCTGGAGGACCAGTAAGCCATGGACCACCTGGCAATAAATAAGTAGGAATGGGTTAACTTAAATGTAAAAGCTACTTAATAATAAGCCTGAGCCATCAGACAAACATTTATAATTAATATTAAGCCTTTGAGTCAATTATTTGGGAAGCAGCTGCTGGGTATTTGGGTGTTGATGGTGGGACAGAAACGTCCACTTACAATCTTCCAGTGCTTTCTCCTGTTCATCCCTAGATACAGAATGTTTCAGTCATATTCAGAGCATGTAGACAGTGCAACTGTCTTCCGGGGCCAATCCTTAGAGTTGACATTACTACAGCTGGGTAAGATTTCAAAGCTAGTTAGACTAGAAGGTTACTCACACTTCTAGTATATGTTAAGTAACACCTGCAGGCGAGTCCTCTAATCTCAGTTTGAGGGACTTTTCCTGCATGCCCATGGCAAAGCTTTCTGGTATAGATAGTCCAATCGATTGCTGCCCCTACCTCATCCACATACCGCCTTTCTCAGCTAAGCAGAGGAAACCCTATAGTATCAGAGAATAAATAAGGCTCCCTCCAGTCTTGAAGGGCACTCAGTACACAGCGTGCTCTTCCAAGTGGGTGAGGTAACATAAGAAGAAACACCTCCCATGACTTAGAGTGTACTTGCCAGGATGGAAAGCCTCATTTTTGTAACATTTTAAAGACAATGTTATCCTGATTTAAAAAAGAAAAATATCCAAGGGCTAAAGCACCAGTCATTAAGAAAAGAACTAGTTTTTCTGTGCTTGTTTTTGAGACTGGGTCTCTCTGCATAGTCCTGGAACTCACTGTGTAGACCAGGCTGGTCTTGTACTCCCAGAGATCTATCTGCCTCTCCCACCTGAGTGCTGGGATTAAAGGCAATTAAAGGTGTTGGCTACCACACCCTGTCAAGAAGCAAACTAAGTTTTGAATTGGTGATGACCCCCTGGAATGGGGTACCTAGAATCCAGAAGGAAATGGCACGTGAATTCTCTTCCCTGATCCTGAGGGCATAGCTGTATTAATGTTATGTTGGAAGCTCTTTGACGGTTTGGATTTGAAATTCTCAAGATAAATACTATACTGCCCACTTGTTAGTAGGATACATGGAAAGACGGAATAGAGGCTGAGGAGGAAGAAGCCGGGGTTAAATTCAACTCTGTGACTTACTAATTGCATGAACTTGGGTGGGTAGTTCAGCATTTTTGCCAGATCAAGTTTCCTTTCTTGTAGAAGGAAATAATTTCCATATTTACTTCAAACAATCATCCTGAGAACTGAGTTATGTAAAGTACACAGATCAGGACAATCATCTTGCCAGGTTTTAATGTTGGATTGGGGCTTGAGGCAAGAGACATAAGATTGATGTTGGAAAGGTCACTTTTGTCCCTGGTACCTTGGACACCGACAGTGAGATTATACATGCCCTGCCTTTGAATACCCTCTATGGCCCCTTTTGAGTGACAGATCATCAACCCAGAGGAGGCGTCACAGTTCTGCCTCCCACAGCTTTCCATTTGTTATTAGGAAAGAGAAGAAAATATTTCTTTTAAGGTTAGAATGAAATTCAAAAGTGACCAGTTAGCTGCCAACTAAATCTTAACTTGTCTAAAGGACACTTTCCACATTGTGTGGGAATTACTAAAGGCGCTGTCAGGTCAGGGGTGGGTAGCATGAGATCCAGGACTGACTCCATTACCACTTAGAAAATGGATAATCTGGCATAAGATACTTCACTTTGCTGTCTGATTTCTTTACATAAAGTATTAAGATCTTCCTCACAGGGCTCTTGAGAAGAACTTGAATCCATGCAAGAAAAAGAAAGACACAGAAGAAAAGAGAGAGAAGGGATAAGAAAGACGAGGAGAGAAAGAAAGAGCTAGGAGTCTTTCTGTAAGTATCTTGTTTGCATATGTTGGGGATATAGTCGCTTATATTTTGAACAAACTCTAATGTAGCACCTACTGTGCACCAAGCGCTATGCTAAGTTTTAGAGATAAAAGAATATTACAGATTACAGGCTAATTGGAAAGCGCAAGCAAGCATACTGATTACCACTGATTAACACAAAGATGTACTGGAAGACATCTCAGGAATCAGGAGAAGAAATCTGAATGTAGCACTTGGAAGAGATGAAGTATTAGGAATGAATGATTAAGGGGCTTCATAACAAATCAAGTTATTATCTTAATTCTTATCCCATGAATAGCCCTGTGACCAGAGAGGAGGAATTTTTTTTTTTTTTGATGTCATTTCCCAACCAATAACTTTTGGGATCCTCTACAGGAGCTGCTGTAACTCCAGCAGCAAACCCCATTTTCTCAGCTGTAATCATCCTACTCGGAGTCAGACAGACTTGGTGTCTTATAAATTGAGAGAGACGATGTTCATACTTCCTTCAAACCCTCATCATGAGAACTGAGTTATGTAAAGTGTACAGAACAGAGCCATGATATACCCAGGTTCTAGCGTTGGATTGGGACTTGAGATTGACGTTGGAAAGGTCACCTTCCTCCCTGGTACCTTGAACAACTGAAGCATAAGACTTCCTTACTTGGTCTACTGATTCAAACAGTAATCTCCTCCAGAAACGCCACAAGGAACATGCTCTTCCTGGGCATCCTTTGGCCTAGTTAACACGCAAAATTAGCAACTTCAAGCTCCTAATCCCTAAGACGTAAGGATGTCACTTTATTTAGAAATAAGATCATTGCTGACATAATTATGCTAATTTCATACTGGAGGAGGATCTAGTATCCAGTAATCCGGTATGAGCTGGTTTACTTATGAAAAGGGGTGATTTGGATATATGTGAGAGGGGGCAACAGAGGAAGAAAGAACATTTTTCTGAAGACAGTGTAAGATGTTGGCGTAAGGAAGCTGGATCAACCTGGGGCTTTCTTAGAGGCCTTGTAGAAAGGACAAAGGGAAGCTAGTCCTGTGTCCTTGTCTAGGAATAGACTTGGCAAGGCCTGTTTGACGTTGGAGCTAGTGTCTCATAGGAGTCCCTGGTGTCTCATAGGAGTCACGGTTACGGTTTCTGGGAACCCAACTCTTCCTGTGTGTTGTGGTTAGCAGTTTTAAGGCAGCTGTATCTGAGGTATCCCAATATCCCATGTTCTCTTTGCCAACATGGTCTGTCTCTGCTGATGTTGGCCACTTCCTCTCCTGCAAATAGTGTTACATGATGCTCTACTTCTTAATAAACTTCTGTGGCCTAAGTCATCAGCTTATGCAAGACCTCTCGGCCCCAGCTATTGCCTCTGTCTTCTTTATTTCTCATCCCTAGCCCTCCCACCCAATACCTTGCCATTCAAGGCTCTTCTTCCTGCTGGTTTGGGTCACACCGGGATGATAGATTTACATGCCAAGGGAAGAAAACCAGGAAGGGCATAAAAGCATCAGAAGCTAGGGATGAGGCATGGAACAGATTTTGGTTGCCATCTCTCAGAAGGGACCAATCCTGCCAACACCTTCATTATAGATTTTTGGCTTCCAGACTAGAGAAATATATTTTATTGTTTATGCCATCTAGCTGATCCAGACAGCAGAAAACAAACAACAAGCCAACAAAACACTACAGGTCTCCAACTGCATCTAGATTAGTACTGGTGTGGGTTCTGGGTCCTGAAGGTCTCATAATAGTTCATTTAGTGAGTTCAAGCAATTAGTGGACCATTTCTCCATCCTTACCTGTGTCCATGCATTGCCGTAACTCAGCATCTTTCATCGTGAGAGGTACCGTCTCGTCTTTCTCTGTCCTTGGAGTTTATAACTCAGGAGAATTTCAACCAGTGAAATTGGGCAGGGGCGACGCAGAACCAGCTCTGAGCTTGGATCTTAAGAGGCAGGGAGGATACGAAGGGCCCCATAGAGCAGTTAGTCTGGCAGAGGGGTTTTCACTGACGCTGAGCTTAGGAGAAACGAGTCTTTGACTTTTACCAACTCTTGAGGTTTGTTATCCAGTATTGACTAATACAACTACTTTCATTTTCTGATCTAGTTTTGCTGGTTGAGTGTGAGAGTTCATTCTGAATTTACTTCATGTTTGCCAAGAGAGAATTATAAAACACATATGATAGAAATGGGGCCCTGGGCTGGTGGGAGGTTGAGACTCTGAAAGTTTTTTAAGAGTCTCTACCGAAGTTCACGTATCCTGTGCTCTTAAACGCTGGCTATAATAAAAGCTAGCATCTTGAATTTTAAATGTGAGAAGAGCTGGCTATTTAAAATTTTATAGAAAAGCAAACAAAAACCTTAAGATACAACCTTGGTTCTGTAATTTCTCTTTTCTAAGTTTGAACCTCCTCATTTGGGACATGGAAATAATGGGATCAGCTTATATGTATAATGCCCACCATCACACCAAAGACAAATGATAATATCTGACCTGGATCCAACTCTCCTGGGTGTCTTCAAAACATAATGGCAGGGAAGCAATTGAGACTTCCAGCGAAGACAAAATTGTGTGTTCCCACATCACCTTTTCTTTCTGGAAACCCACGGAAGTCTCTGTTCTCCTTGTTTAAGACAATTTTATTATTTTATTTTATTTTTTTGTTTGAAAATTTTATACACATATACATGTATTTTAATCATATTTATCTCCATTCCTCTCCTCCAACTCCTACTACCCAGTCACCCCCAACTTCATGTCTTTTTTTTAATCATTTTTTTTTAACCTACTGAGCTCAGTTAGTACTGTTCATGTGAATGGGTGTGGAGCCCTTCTCTGGAATATAAGCAACTTAGCAGGGACACACACCTGGAGAGAAATGACTGTCCCTCCCCAGTAGACATCAACAGCCAGTAGCTCCTATGTGGTGATATTGTGTCCCCCAATATATTGTGCACCCTAATAAACTTATCTGGGGTCAGAGAACAGAACAGCCACTAGACAGACATAGAGGCCAGAAAATGGTGGCACACACACCTTTAATCCTATCATTCTGGAGGCAGAGATCCATCCAGATCTCTGTGAGTTCAAAGCCACACTGGAAACAGCCAGGTGTGGTAACAAGAGCCTTTAATCCCAGGAATTGATGGTAGGAAGCAGAAAGGTATATAAGGCGTGAGGATCAGGAACTAAGTTGTTAAGCTTTTAGGTTTTTAGCAGCAGTTCAGCTGATATCCATTTGGGTGAGGACTCAGAAGCTTCCAGTCTGAGGAAACAAGATCAGCTGAGGAACTGGTGAGGTGAGGTTGGCTGTGGCTTGTTCTGTTTCTCTGATCTTTCAGAATTCACCCCAGTATCTGGCTCCTGGGTTTGTTTTTATTAATAAGACCCTTTAAGATTCGTGCTACACTGCTGAGCTAGAGGGGGGACCTCGTGAGCCCCTCCCCAATCTATGCTGGGATGTTGATGAGCTTGATCCTGAGCAGGTCTTGTGCAGGGACCCACAGGTGTGGAGTTCGTGAGTACAATGGCCCTGTCATGTCCAGAAGGTACTAGTCCTCTCTGCTTCTGGCTCTTAGAAATTTTCTCCTATATTATTCTCTGAGCCTTGGGGGCAGTGGGTGTGATACAGATGTCCCATTTGGGGCTCTGCACTCCCCGTGAATTTATTCTCTGTACTTTAAGGCTTTAATAAATAAAATAGAAGCTGCTTCCAGTCTCGGATCTTAAAATCAAAGTAACCCTCCAGCCCTCACTTCCATAGTTCAGAGTGATTGTTGGTGGCACATGGACCCAATGTCTTTTACACAGGATTGGGGGTAGGGCGTGACACCCCAGATGTTCTCCAAGCTATGAGGTAACTTACTGTGGTTGAGTTTGTAGCTTCGTTTGTTGGAATAACAAACACAGCTTTCTCTGCTTGGTAGGAGATCTTCTGCCATCCCTGCGGGAGGTAAATTTTGAGGT
>CABHPR010136046.1:0-45792 GCA_902168415.1 Peromyscus melanophrys | reverse complement strand
AAAAAAAAAACAGAAGGAAGTGGTGGTAGAAGAGAAAGGTGGTGAGTGAAATGGAGTTGTATATGATCATACTTCATTGTATATATTTATGACATTCAAAGAGTAAAACTAACTATTGTTTAAAACATGATTCACCCATAGGAGGCCATACCCTTTTGGAGGCGGGGACAAGGGTGGGGTGGGGTGGGGCAGAGGCGGCTGGAGGAATGGGGAGGGGAAAAGGGGGATCTATGGTTGATATGTAAAATGAATACAAAATTTCTTTTAAAAAAAAGGATTCACTGGTACCATAGGAGAAGGTGTTGCAAGATCAAGGTGACAAACAATGTGGAGTATACAGGAGAAAAGTTTTGAGAATGGTGATCCTACCACCCAAACACTATGATGTCTTACAATAGTGCTTGCTGTTTTCGGGCTATCTCCAGGGCAAAGTGGACATGAGTTTTTTGATTTAATTTATTGTTGGAGCACAATAAGTCATTGTTCAACATCTCCTTTAGAATTTTATCTGAGCATGGCTTTCTAGATAACTCCCCCACATTTTGGGGAAAGCTTATGTACATCTTACAATGAGAAAAGTTACTGATGTCTTAACAATCACTGTGCTTGCTGAGTTCACTAATGATTCAAACACGACTTGCAAGGCTTTTTTTGGTTCTAAGGAAATATCCTACTTCATGTCATTATAAAAACTTAGATGTTAATATCTCCTTGTTAGTAGAAACAAGACAAGTAATGACCTATGTTAAATACGTATCAAAAATACACAAGCCCATCATCATTCATTGCTGTTCTTTAAGCAAATAGATCACAGCATTATATGATAATGAAATTGTTATTATTTAATTTCTCAAGTAATGGAAAAAGAGGTGGAGCTCTGAAAAATCACATGCCTAAGTCAAAACTCCACTGAGGTACTGATTAAAACATTGCAGATAAAAATATGTAGAGTGATAGTAAACTTTACATTTGTGATAAAATTAATAAGAAATAATATAAAATAATTTATTATTCATTAAAATGAAAATATTAAGGTAGAATGAAACAGAGTAAAATGACAGTGCCCACCCATCTTAGATAAAGATGGAGAAAAATAAATAAAATCAGTATTTCAATCATTCATGTAAAAAATAGGTATTTTTCAATCAATTATGTGAGAAAAATGAGTAGATTCTACATAAACCAAAAGATGAACATCTGAAAACAGAAAGAGGTAGACAAAGCTCCACTAAAGTCGAAATGTACAACTGTTCTTAGAACCGTATGTTATACGTATGTGATATGACAGTAGAAGTTATGAAGAGGCAGTGCTAGCTAGATGGCTCAGTGATTAAGAATACACACTGCTTTTGCAGAGGACCTGAGTACAATTTCCAGTACCCATGTTGAGTGGCTCACAACTAACTGTTTGTAGCTACAGCTCCAGAGGATTCTGCAGCCACATAGGGCACCTGAACTCAGATGCACAAACTCCCAGAAGACACAACACACAGATATAATTACAAAAAACAAAACAAACATCTAAACCAGTTATATATTTAAAGAGAGAACACAGTAGAAAAACAGATGATATTAAATCTATTTCAACACAAGATGCAAACCAGTAATCTTCAAGATAGCTAACCTTGACTATGCAGTCTTCTCAAGCAGATAAAAACATGGCCAACTGGAAAAAAGGAGAATATGATTTATCATTTGAGCAATGATGTAAATTAATCGCCAAACAAGAGGCCAACAGATAAATAATAAATACATGTATGAATAATTCATAGCCAAAATGGACCATAAACAAAAATGATGCTAAGTATCACTCACAAAATCAAGATATCAAGGTTATACATATTTAATATCTCACAATTTGTATGTAATAAAACAGCGGGAGAAACTAGGTGTCATTACAGTCTTCCTTGGCATCATTTGTGACCAGGCATATGCACCTCCTTGCTGAGATTCATTTGGTGTAACTGTATTCTATGAAGTTTCATGCCTTAGTATGTAGAGGGGTTTATAAATTAATATATTTCAATAATAATATGTTAATAAAATATAAAGACACCTAAAGAGCCAAATTATCCTTAAGTAAGGAGCTAATTAAAATTCCCATTATCTTGTTGAAGGGCACTTCATTGCTATTGTAGTGTGGTCTCTTTAAGTTATATGTAAACTAAATTGAGAATCAGGACACTACAAGTTTGGTCTTACATGAAAATGAAAAACACATATATCTAGGTAAATTTTCTATACTAGTACAAATGACCTTCTCACAGTGAAGATATTCTAAGAGTGTGAACCTATAGGTTCCAATTTGTACATCATTGTTACCTTTCTTTTTGTAATGTATATGAAAATAATGAAGTCATGATGTTAAATGTTACCTCCACAAGATTCTATTGAATTATTGAATCCTAACACTAAATCTGAATAAAGCATCACTATGATTTAATTTCAACTTATAGAGATGAGATGCAGTGGAAATGAAAGGTTAACTACTTAACTCACCAACTTACTAGTTAACAAGTATTTGACTAGACTATGAGCGTCTGAGGAGCCTTGGTTTTATCACTCTTAAGTCATGGCCTTCAGTGTGCTCAAGACTGAAGAACAGAGCTCATTGACAAGCTCCCAACCTTTACTTAAGTAGGCTGTAGTTTCAGTACATTCCCACAAGGAAAGAATAAGTGATTTTGTATGAATCAAAGATAAACAAGCATCTGGGGAAGCAAACATATTCTCTAGTAGTATAATCAGAGTATTTATTTCTTTTTCAGATAAACAGAGTCGTACAATATTCAACTTTCTCCTATTTCTGACATGCCCTTCCCTGAAATGACTTGCTTTGTAGTCTCTGAGATTGTCTAATCTTCTTGCAAAGAACTCAATTCATGAGGGTACTAAAAGGAGTAATCATTTAAAAAAATAAGTTATCTTTATCTCCTCCATAAAAGGCAAATATTTTGACAGGTTTATCCATTGTTACAAGTTCTTCTTAGTGGTTGGTGCATCTGTGAGAAAAACAAACATCTGTGTATTTAAACATAGAACCCTATTTTGTGCTTGTAGCAGAAAGTTTGGAGATGTAATGCTGCTCAAAGGAAAAACAGAGATGACAGTTCTGTGAGTCACAGAAATGTCAACTCTAGAATGGGAACTTAGTGCCAATTCACCTCATAGAAAAATGCTTGCTCTGTGCTCTATTTTTCCAGTGTTATTTGAAATGCATAGGTTGACAAAGAACGTGCTTCATTTTGCATTTTGTTTTTCTTATTAATTATAGTGTATCTCAGAATAAAAAATTCTTCTTTCTAAAAGGTATAATAAGCACGCTTTTAAGGCATTTTAGTTAAAATAATTCAATTATTGATAAACCTAAGCTCTCTCTCTCTCTCTCTCTCTCTCTCTCTCTCTCTCTCTCTCTCTCTCTCTCTTTCTCTCTCTCTCTCTCTGTGTGTGTGCGTGCATGTGTGTGTGTGTGTGTGTGTGTGTGTGTGTATGTGTGTTTGTGTTTGTGTGTGTGTGTACCTGCCCATGAGAGTACACTTGGAGGCCAGAAGTCAACATTAGGTATCTTCCTCAATCATTTCTTCACAATATTTTTGAGACAGAGACTCTCACTGGTATTTATAGCTAACTGTTTCAGCTAGACTGGATTGCCAGCTGGTATCCATGATCCTTCTATCTCCAAACCTCTTGTGATAGGATTACAGATGTGAACAGCCATGCATGGCTTTCACATGTGTGTTGGGATCCAACCTGATGTCTTCATGCATGTATAGGTTAGGTTCAGGCATCAACTTGACACAAATACACACATACTTGGGAAGAGGAAATCTCATGTGAGGAATAGCCTTCATTAGATTGGCCTGGAAGCATGTCAAGGGCATTTTTTAATTGTGAATTGATGTAGGAGGGTTCAATCCCTTGTGGGCATTTCATTACTGGACATGTACATCTGGGATGCATTAGAATGTAGCTGAGCAAGCCAATCAAATTAAGTCAGGAAGCAGTGTTGAGCTCCCACCATAGCTTCAATCTGTGATGGACTGTATGTTGTAAGATGGGAAAAACCACAGAGATGGCTGACACAAGCTACTGGGAGTTCATGGACTATGGACTGACAGCTGGGGAGCCTGTGTGAGACCAAAGCAGGCCTTCTGAACATGGGTGAAATTTTCATGGCTTGATGTGTTTGTGGGTCCCTTGGCAATGGGACCAGGACTTATCCTGGGTACATGAACTGACTTTTTAGAGCCCATTCCCTATGGTGCGATGCCATACTCAGCCTTGATGAAGGGAGAAGGGACTAGGTCTCACCTCAACTTGGTATGCCAGCCTGTGTTGACTATCCTAGGAAGGCCTTAACTTCTATGAGGAGGAAATGGGGATGGAATGGGTGTAGGTGGGGGAGCAGGAGAAGGAGAGGGAGTGAGAACAGGGTTTGGTATGTAAAAGGAAAGAAAAAAATTAATAAAAAATTATAAAACAAAGCAAAACAAAAGGTGAAATACACACCCCTAAATTTGCATTAGTTCATCAACAGAAAACATACCAGGGCATACAGCAAGTGCTGTATGCCCTGAGTCATTTCCTAGGTCCAACCCTAAGACTTTTTAAATAATAAAATAATATATTTCTTTAAAATATATTTTCACTTTTCTTGACAACAGATAACATCCATCTCAAATATACTCACAGTCAATATAAGCTGATATAAATAAAATCCATAATTTTTAATGTAGGAAATTTACCCTGAAAAAATAAAAATATAACATGCATATTAGCTAAGGCAGAAGATGATGTAGTGTATTCCAGCAGCAGAGAGTGAAATTACCTAGAAGATTTTAGCCAACTAAAATAGAGTCATTAATCAAATGCTGTATTCCTAATCATTCATTGTTCTTGTCATTTCTCTGCAGAAGTGATCATGACATCTGGTTTTATATGGTTAATGAGTGTGAAATGATATTGAATTTCTCTTTCCCTAGGGCTCTATGTCCTTTCCCTCCTCCCAATATAGAAATAAATGCATAAAACCAGAAGCTATTTGAGATTCATACACTAATGCGAAATAGTCACAGCACAGCCTTTTACTGTTGCCTTTGATGGAGTGTTTTTTGAGCCTGAAATAATAGTGATGAATTTACTCAAACTGTGACTACCCAAAAGATACTGAAATAAAATCTGTAGACAGAAACCAGTGAAGTATTCACGTTTACCAATTTTCTGTGTGAGGTTGATGCTACAGGACATAATTTTATGACATCTTCACAAAGTAATTTCTCATTTTCCCTGTTGAAAATATTAGAACTTTAAAAGTCAAACTTTTCTTTCCCTACTTGGAATTCATCAAATAATAAGGCAACCACCAATTATTATTATTATTAATAATAATAATAATAATAATAATATAAATAATAATTATATCTCTGTTTGTTCAATGCACTCAAAATGGAAGAAACCTCTTAGTCAGTTGTGTCTCCATATGTGCTTCAGATGATGTTACCACATTTTAATTAGTAATTAGTAATTGTTCCTGTTTACCATGTTCATGGTCATATATACTAGATATCACATTGATCAAGTGTAAAATTAGATGTTGATGTCATATTCAAATACTTTTTGTTCTACGTAAGATTTATTTTATTAAACTTTTATTTTTTCTCTCATACATTATATCCCAACCACAATTTTCCCCTCCTTCCATAACTCCCAGTCCCTCTCCCTACTTCCCCACTTCCCCTCTTCCACAGTCCCACACTATCTCCGTTTCCCTTTAAGAAAAAAGACAGGCCTCCCAGAGATATCCCCTGAAAATATCCTAACATGTTCCAATAAAATAAGGCAAAAATCTCCATATCAAGGCTGTACAAGGCCACCCTGTAGGAGAAAAAAGGGCTCAAGTGCAGGTAAGAGTCAGAGACACCTCCAACTCCCACTGTTAGGAGTCACACAAAATCCCCAAGTTAAAAATTCACAACATGTATGCAGAGGACCTAGCACAGACACACGCAGGCACAGTGATTGTCACTTCAGTCTCTGTGAGCCTCTATGAGCTCCCTGCTTTGTTGATTGTGTGAGCTGTGTTGTTGTGGTGTCCTAGACCCCTCTGGCTCCTACACTCTTGGTCTTTTAGTGAGTTTCCTGACTTTGCCTAGTGCTTGGGTCTAGGTCTCTGCATCAGCTTCCATCACTTGCTATATGACACCCCTATGATGACTACTGGTCTAGGTACCAATCTAGGAGTATAGCAGAAAATCATTAGGAATCATTTCACTGACATTTTTTTTCCAGTAGTGCTTGGTTCTATGCTGGGTCTCTGCACTGTCTTCCCTCTAGTTCCTAGACAACCAGGCAGTATCAGGCATGGGTACCCTCTCTTGGAGAGGGCCTTAAGATGGACCAGTCATGGACTGGCCAATCCCACAAGTTCTGTACCACCATTACCCCAGCACATCTTACAGCCAAGATAGATTTTAGGTGTAAGGTTTTGTGGATGTTCTGCATTGATGTTCCAGTCCCACTGCCTAGCCTGATTATAAAAGGTGGCCAGTTAGTGCTCTGTATGCCCTATTCTTAGGAGATTTCGCTAGTGTCATTCTCCTAGTTTTCACAGAGTTTGCAATGCACTAGGTTTTTATATTGCCCCCAAATGTCCCCCAATTCCAGTTGTTTCTCTCAGTATTATCTTCTATTCCTCCCCACACCCTTGATCTCTCCTATTTGTATCTCCACCCACCCCTAATGCACCTGAAAGATCTATTCTATACTTCCTTCCCAGGAAGATCCATGCATCAACCGCCCCTTGAGCCCTCCTTGTTTCTTAGCCTCTCTGGGTCTGTGGATTGTAGCATGATTATCCTTTACTTAACCACTAGTATGCACTTTTAAGTGAGTATATACCACGTTTGTCTTTCTTGGCCTGGGTTATTTCACTCAGGCTGATATTTTCTAGTTCTATCCATTTTCCTGCAAATTTCATGTTGTCATTGTTTTTACCAGCTGAATAATAATCCATTGTGTAAATGTACCACATTTTTTAAAATCCTTTCTTCAGTTGAAGGATATCTAGGTTGTTTCCAGTTTCTGGCTATTATGAATAAAGCTGCAATGAGCATAGTTGAGCAAGGGTCCCTGTAGTGTGGAATAATCCTCTTGTAAACTGTAAATATTTGTCACTCAAATTGGTTTAATAAAACACTGAATGGCCAGTAGCCAGGCAGGAAGTTAGGTGGGATGAAGAAGGGTGGAGACAAGAGAGACTCAAGAGAGCCACCCAAGAAGCAAGATGCCAGAGGACTAGTAAAGCCACAGAACACATAGCAATACATAGATTAATAGAAATGGGTTAATTTAAATGTAATAGCTAGTTAGTAATAAGCCTGAGCTACCAGCGGAGCATTCTGCAATTAACATAAGTTTTTGTGTGTTTATTTGGGACAAGGCAGTCAGGACAGAAAAACTCTGCCTCCGTTTACATCTTTGTGGTAGGATGGAACACCCTTTGTGTATATGCCTAAGAATTGTATAGCTGAGTATTGAGTTAGATCAATTCCCAATTTTTTGTGGAATCTCTGTATTGAATTCCATAGTGGCTGTACTAGTTTACACTTCTACCAGCAGTGTGGGAGTATTCCCCTTGCTCCACATCTTCACCAGCATGAGCTGTTACTAGTGTTTTTTATCTTAGCCATTCTGACAGGTGTAAGATGGGATCAACAAGTAATTTTGATTTGCATTTCCCCAATGGCTAAGGATGTTCAACATTTAAGTGTTTCTGAGGCTTATGAGATTCCTTTACTGAGAACTGTCTGTTTAGATCTATACCCCATTTTAAAAATTTTATTATTTGGTTTGTTGATATCTAGGTTTTTTGTTTTTTTTTTTTTTTTGGTTTTTTGAGACAGGGATTCTCTGTGTAGCTTTGCGCCTTTCCTGGAACTCACTTGGTAGCCCAGGCTGGCCTCAAACTTACAAAGATCCGCCTGGCTCTGCCTCGCGAGTGCTGGGATTAAAGGCGTGCACCACCACCGCCCGGCGATACCTAGTTTCTTGAGTTCTTTATATATTTTGGATATTAACCCTCTGTCAGACATGGAGTAAATTAAAATGGTTTCCATTCTGTTGGCTGTCATTTTGTCTGATTGGCAGTGTTCTTTGCCTTACAGAAGATTCTCAGTTTCATGAAGTCCCATTTACTGATTATTATTCTTAGTGCCTGTGTTATCAGTGTTTTGTTTAGAAAGATGTCTTTTGTGCTAACATATTAAAGCTCTTCCCTACTTTATCTTCTATTATCTTCAGTGTATCTGATTGCATGTTGAGGTCTTTGATCCATTTGGACTTGAATTTTGCCAGTTATTTCCTTGTCCTTCAAAGCATGCTATTTATACTTGAATCCAATGAACTATACCCACTTCATCTTTCTCTATCCATATCTGTCTTTTACCAATACTCTGACTTGTTAAGTGATATGTCTGTGATCTTCTATGTCAACAAATTCAACAGACACTACTACAATCAACATTCATCTGGAAATAAAAAGAATTTTTGAATTTATACCATCAATTATAATAACACTCCCAATACATAAGGTTTTCATTTCTATTTTTAAATTCTGAATGATTCTTCTTTTCAACATTTATGATTTTGAAGCTCATTAGTAGTTACCTCTTGGCCATATCTTCTGATTGCCTAGTAGATGCCAAAAATTTACCAACACTATACCCTATGACTGTTTTCCTATTGCTTCCTCTAAAGTTCCTGCTTAGAAGAGTCATAGGAGAGCATTGATTTCTAATATTTTGGTATCTGTATAATATTTTCACTTGAACATCTCAGTCTCATTTAAATACAAAGGAGAATTCTTCCATTTTATCTTTTTCCAGACAGGGTTTCTCTGAGTAGCTTTGCGCCTTTCCTCGAACTCACTTGGTAGCCCAGGCTGGCCTCGAACTCACAGAGATTTGCCTGGCTCTGCCTCCTGAGTGCTGGAATTAAAGGCATGCACCACCACTGCCCGGCTTCTATTTTAAGTGTATTTTACCCTTAATTTTGCTTTAATTAAGTGCCCCATTCTCTCTTTTCTGATCACTTACTTGTGTCCTCTCTACCACAGATCACACCCTATCAATGCAGGTATGAACTCTTAATATTTCAATCCCAAAGTCAGATGCACAACACTCCTGTCACTTTTGTATGTGTGCCATCAGTGCCCCCATGCTGTACCTGATATATATATATATATATATATATATATATATATATATATATGGACAACTATACCAACTTCTTTGTTGTTCTTGGAGGATCACCCATGTTTCTCCCAGGGTGATTGATTCTTGTGCTCATTCTTGTATTCATGTATATTAAGCTCTGTATATGAAAATGAATCCACATAAATCTGTATAAGATTCCAAAAAACTCTTTTTCCTTAGTCAGAAGCCCTTTTCTACCAGTGTGCAAAAGAGCTACTCTTGGTCCATGAAATCTCAAATAGCCAAGATCTTTCACATTTAAGAATTGGCACATATTACTGTGTCCCTCATGAATGTCCCATCCGCCAATGTTTTTCAAGATATATATTACAACATAAATATAACAAAAAATTCAGTGACTTTACATGATCATCATTTTAAAACATAAAAAATACAGGCCACACTTAGACGATCAATTCTTGTCCACATTGAATGGAATATGAACACTGGAAGGCATATTATTGTGTGAATATGGTTCAGTACAGAGGCCACGTCTTCAGTATGGGAAAAGAGCTGCCTCAGTTGGCTAATGGTCTCTTTCTAGCAGTTGCTGAGCCTTACCTCTAGAACAATAACAGCAGGGGCTTCTTAGAGCTAAGTGTTCAGGGAGATCAACCATAGAAAGCCATCTTTGAAAGTACCCGGAAACTTAAAATCTCACTTCCATCATTTGTATTGGTCAAGGCATTCAAAATGACCCTGGATTCAAGATATGAAAACACAAACTTCACTTCTTGGTATAAAAATGTCAATATATTTGTGGGCATTTTTATTCAGCAACAAACTCCAGTAGATTCCTGTCATGGCTTGTGTTTTTCAACGAGTATCAACTTCTTTTTGATGTCCCTAAAAGGCAGTCTCACCTTCACATGTCTGTGAGTGTTGATCTGCTTAATATTTTTATTTAATTTTAAAATATATTTTCTGTATTTTGCCTCTTTTCTACGTTATACATTTGAAAATAGTTATATGAAAACAATGAATAAATAATGATTCTTTTTCTTCTTTTACCTATCTAGTGCAGAATATGATTGATAATCTATCAGCCATTCTATACATGTAGTTTGAATAAGTATATTTTCTAGTAATTAATATAAATCAATATTTTATTAAAATGGTTTACATAACAATAGAGCAGTGAGTACATCTTTTAGAAAAACAATATGAGAAGATATAGAGAAATCAGTTGTTATAAGTCTGGTGCAGTCACTATGGGGAAGGGGAGGTTAAGTTGCAAATGGAACGCAATGCGTTAATGCAAGCATGAATGCACACAGGAGGGATGTGCCTTCCACACAAGATGGTCTCATCACAGAGGAAATGCTAGTGTGGCTCTGGGAGCTATATTTTGAGAAAGACAGAGAACAACATGAGACTATGACAAAGCGACATCTGAAGCACTTGAGGGAACTTGGAATGCTCAGCTTCTCAAAGCCTGAGGGACAAATATAATTGATATCTTCAAGCACTGAGCAGCTGTCACACTTAAGATTATGTCCTCTATTTTCCTCAAGAACTCTGATTAATCACACATCAAAGATGAATTTCACAATTAAAATGACACTTAAGCATCCCAGAATGATTACTCTAAGGAGGAAAAAGATTTAGAATTTTTTTCGGCTGGCATTTCCTTCAGTTCATATTGCTTGCTACTCCATCTTACATCAGGGTTGGATTTGGAGACATCTTGTCATTTTCGGCATAGTAATTATGCTTACTTTCAGTAATAATAAGCGAGTCAATTAACTTCCTCTCTTTGTGTCATTGTAATCATGGGTTCACCTCGTTTTAGTTGTGCTTAAAGCACCTAGACCACGTCAGGGCTCACACATACAGTAATGAGGAAAATCACTGTGGACGATGTTATATTGGTTTCTTGTTGGAGAAAGCACCTGGGAACTGAGAGTATAATTCAGAAAATTTAGTAACAATGAGTAATGAAGCATTGTTGCTCTTACAGAGGATTCGAGTTCAATTCCCAGCATGCGCATGGTAGCTCATAACCATAAGTAATCCTTTTTCCTGGGGGATCCAACAGGCATGCACATGTCACACATACAGGCATGCAAGCAAAGCACTTGTATGCATAAAACACAATAAATAAATCTTTAAAAATTATAGAACAGTGCAATGTGTTAAGTAGTTTGCCATACTGATAGAAAACATATTCATTTTTTTTTTATATTTTTTTAAAGTGAAATTTAGCACACATGATAGTTAATATCGTCAACTTGACAGTATCTAGAATCCCCTATAACACAAGCCTGTGGCCATGCACGTGTGGAAGGGATTATGTAGATCTGACTGATTGAGTTGGGATTGCTAACCTTAATTGTTGATAGCACCATTGCATGTGCTGGGTCCTGGGCTGAATAATAAAAAGGAAATAGGTTGAGGACCAACTGTCCTTTCTCTCTGATTCCTGACTGCAGATGCTACATGACCATCTGACCCATGCTCCTGGAATCATGGCTTTCTACTGTTATAAAGTGCCTCCCCTGTAATAGTAAGCCATGATAAACCTTCCCTTCCTTAAGTTTCTTTTGTAACCTATTTTGTATGTTACACAAGTAATAAGTAACTAATGCACTGCAAAATGATCAAAATCTCCAAAATTTCATTTAATTAATTAATTAAAAATTAATTTGTGGAATAACAGAACTTTCCTTAAAGCTTATATCCAGCTTAGGATGTATGTATTTTTAACTTTTAAATTATGTTCTACCAACATTATAGCACATGCGATATTCCCTCATCCTGAGGGAAGCATGAGAGTTTGTTAATTTGGTCACAGGGAAACTAATCCTAAGGTGTAACACTAGAAATTTGTTTGTATATGACAAATGAAGTTTGCTTTCTTGTGAGTCTCTAAGAATACTAATATTTATTTTAAAAAACCCTAAGAGTGTAAGATTTTCTTATGAAGCTTTTCAAATGTATTCTTTGAATGGGTTTCAGTCCCACATGATTAAATTGTAGCATATCTGATGACTGTATCTGTCCTATGAAATGCTGTGTACCAGTGCTGTTGACATGCAAGAATTATTAAGACATCATGTCCCTTGACAAAGCTGGGAGCGTATTCACTCTTAGGTATCTTTTTGTAGTACTACTGAGTGTTCCTTTTAGAAGTGACTTTTAAAGATCATAACGTTATTTGTTGGAATGACAAAATACATATTGGTAATGGAAATAATAAGTATATTAGGAAGGCATGTTAATAAAACAATGTAGAAAACAGACATAATAAGAACAGTGAAATTCAAAATGATTTAACACTTCATGGATTTTATTTATTTATTTTTTTTCAGAGTAGGGCTGCAAGCACTCTTTTGTTATGAGGTGTTTTTTTTTTTTTTTTTCCTGAATGCTGAGTGCCAAATGCCATTTATTGAAGGAGGGAGGAAGTCTTGAATACAGCACACAGCACAATGGGAGAACCCCAGAGGGCAAAAGTTGCTACCGATGTTTTACAATCTTGCATCTAAGCTGTTAACACCCAATATGCAGGATACACAGACAAGGAACTTCTCTTAAGCATTCAGGAGGGTGGAACCTGGCAGGGAAATAGCATAGGGAGGATATCAAGGTCAAGGTCAGCAAGTAAGACAACAGTTACCCAAAACGGGGGCCAGGGCCCTATAGGTCCCCCCTTTTACTAAAATATGAGCTTCTGACTTAGGTTTCATGGGACGTCAGCAGGTCACCTTACCCATCATGGAGACGCCTACCCAGGCCACACAGGCACTCTGTCTTAGGTTGGTAAGCGCCCCCAGACATTACCTGTCTCTGAATACTCATTATCATACAGGCTCAATCGTGTGTGAGATGCAGAGTTAACTGCTGCCAAAGATCTTAAAGTGGCACTGGGCTAGCAATCTGTGTGTTCGACACAGAAAAGACCAACAGAAGTCCTAACCTACCCATAGCCAGTAGGCTAAAGGCAACTGAGCTATTCCTTTCCTTAACAAGCATGGATTTTATTTAATTTTTTACTAAAGAGATCCTATCAATATAATAATTAAGGCAGCATTGTCTCCTGTGATGCAATTATGCTGTGCATCCCTTGTGAGTTCTTTCTTCTAATGTTTTGTTGAAACCAACATGCTTAAATCCCCTTTTTGAGAACTAAACAAAGGCAAAATGATCATAAAGTTTAATATCCCTCAAGTTTGACAAGTATCAATTTGTTACACAAATGTGTGGTTGATATATCGTGCACCCCAATAAATTTATCTGGGTGTCAGAGAACAGAACTGCCACTATATTAATCATAGAGGTCAGGCAGTGGTAGCACACACCTTTAATCCTAGCATTCTGGAGGCAGAGATCCATCCGGATCTCTGTGAGTTCAAGGCCATACTGGAAACAGCCAAGCATGGTGACACACACCATTAATCCCAGCACTTGAGATCTCATGTCTTGCTTGGGAAAGACACATGTCTTTAATCCCAGGAAGTGATGTCAGAAAGCAGAAAGGTATAAAAGGCATGAGGACCAGGAACTAGAGGCTTTTAAGCTTTGAGGCGTTTAGCAGTAGTTCAGGTGAGATCCATTTGGATGAAGACTCAGAGGCTTCCAGTTTGAGGAAACAGGATCGGCTGAGAAGTTGGTGGTGAGGTTAGCTGTGGCTTGTTCTGTTTCTCTGACCTTTCAGAATTCACCCCAATACCTGGCTCCTGAGTTTTTTTTTTTTTTTATTAATAAGATCATTTAAGATTCATGTTACACAAATGTCTAAGTATTTTGCCCTTTCATTTCATATTCCAAAACCCCACATATTGCATTTATTTTATACTTTCTTTAGTCTAGTTTCATTTTACTTACTTGTGTAAAGAAATAATTCTTCCTTAATTTACCTTCTATAATTCCCTTAATGTTTTGTATGAGTTAAGTAATATCATTTAATATAGTTTTATTAAATTTTCTCATTCTGTTTATTGCCATATAAGTTGATTAGATCAATAGCTTGTTCAGGCTGGATTTAGTTTATTTGTGTCATTTTTTTGGTGGTTTGTTTATTTTTAAAAGGCTTATGAGACATAAGATATCTTTTCAACTCTATCTTTCTCTGCTACAAAGCTATGTTTCAGCCTGGTATATGATGTTTTAATAATTACCAGAGTAGTGGTTCTCAGCCTTCCTAATGCTTCAACTCTTTAATATAGTTCTTCATGTTGTGGTGACCCCCAACCATAAAATTATTTTCATTGCTGCATCATAACTGTAATTTTGCTACTGTTGTGAATCATAATATAAATATCTGATATGCAGGATATCTGATAAGTGACCCCCAAAGGAGTCTCGACCCACAGGTTGAGAAACACTGCCCTAGAGATCGTGGCAACATTATTTCATTGAAGGTGGCAAAATGGCAAGGTTGGAACCATATTTTGAGTTCTCTGTTTTTACATAGCCACTGAGAATGTGCCATTTCAATTTACCATCTATAAACTATGTATTTATTTTAGAAAATGAGCACTGAAGATTCGCATTTATATTCAAATAAAGTATTTCTTCATTATTTTGCTTTGTTTTCCTGCCTTTGTCCTTAAACTGAAAATCTTTTTAAAACAACATCACCAAAATAATTATAGTTACTTGTTTCTCTAACTATGGTATTTTTAGGTCCTATTTGCTTATCTATCCTTAAGCTTTGCAAACAATAATACTAATATTATTAAGGTAACTATTTTAATTTCAAGCATTTACACAGGCTCACATATTCGAATGCCTGGTTCACAGATGGTGGCATTCTTCTGGCGGGTTAAAGAACCTTTGTATTGCAGGGTCTACACGGCCAAAACAAGTCACCAGCAAAGGGCTTGAAAAACTATACCCACCTGTGTTGTGTCATAATCTATCAGGTACTGCTACTGTCTCTTGTTCCCTCTGCCATGGAGAGAGTCATATACCCCTCCCTGCCTTCCCTGTTACCATAGGTGAAATCTGTGTGAAACCATGAGCAAAAATGAAGCTGTCATCCTTCAACGTGAGTGATTTATCTGATACCATAAATAAAATCACTGAGTACTGTTTGAGATGTCTTGTCATTCTTTTGAACCGCAATATGTCTATTATAGTGACAATTATTTGGTAGATTACCATGTTGTAAGATCGCCACAATCATCATGTGATTAAATGACAAAGAAATTAGTTGGTTTTCATTTCAAGTTTTCCAGTTTTAGAAACTTTTCACTAATTTTTCTCTATACTGAAACAAATTCAGGTGTCTAAGTTCTAACATGACCACAAAAGATATACACTCAGAGAAGTAAGTCATTGTTTCATTTCCTATATGCCACATTTTTTTCTGATCTGTGGATAACAATTTCATTAATTTCTGCTACTATTTTCATTTGCAAACCACAAACTCTATTATACATGTGTAATGTGTGTATATTTACTTCTATTTGTATTTACCCTCTTTCTGAGTTCTCAATGGTAGTATAGTAGTCATATTAGTGCATGAGTTAAAATATTTTAATATTAACCTATAACCATGAACAAAAATGTTCCCAATTTATTGTATATGTATATATACATATATACAATACACATTGCGTATATATACATATGTATACATACACACATATATACATACACACATATATTTATACATACACATATGTGTATGCATATATATATATATATATATATATATATATGCAGTCCAATTTGCCTGTGATAAGCATTTGGGTTATTTTTAGTTTATTTTGGACAAACAAAACATATATATATATATTTCAATACTTTTCTTGGAAAAAATTTTAGGAATCTACCAAAGTTGAAATTGTTGTGTAAAGGGACAGAATAATAAGTTGCTTTTTAAACCTAGTACCCAGTCTATTTGTAGCTCATAGCAACTATATGGCTGAACATGGAATGCATGTGTTCCTTATAATCACATAGAGTCTGTTTCTACTACTATTCTAGTCTTTTAAAAAAAGGGCACATTCATTTCATCATGAGTAGAGGTGACAAATACTTCTATTTAAAACATTGCACGAGGCTGTTTTTCTGCCACAAATTCAAATAATATCATCAACAGCAGGTGCTCAATAGTTATGTGATTTTTGAGGTTAACATTGTTTTTTAACTTGGATTAATTATTTTCTCATTTTTCCCCTGGTAAACATTTCTCTGTTGATAGATCTGCATGAGATATGGATTAGCAATGTATTTGGTTTGCAAACTTCTACAAATAAAAGAAAATTTAATATACAAATATAAGGCCTCCTGTATGATAGACTTCCATCAACTTGCAGTTCACATCAGTAGTTTTTGATGAAGTCTAGTGTAAAATATCATTTTGTCTTATCAGTCACATCTGTAAGGATCAGAATCAAAGGGCAGACTTCTCCACATGTGAGCATTTGGCAGAGCCTCCAGAATTATCACAGCCATTTTTGCAATGTTAATAACACAAGTGCTCCCATCACTGAAAGATAACCACGTTACACTTTACCCATCTGGGTCAGGACCTATTTCTCTGAGAACCATTTCAGAACACCAGAGTCACTTGAGGGTTAAAGAGTGTGGATGACAGCAGTTAAGTAGCACTATGCACCTGTCAGATGTCCAGCTGGCTCACACAGAACTGAACATAAGGCTGATTGGCTCTCTGCCCAGAGATTCTAACGTATCCTGAAGGGTGCCATATTGACAATTATGGATATGCAAAATTGTTCACACATTTAAGGTGAAGAGCTGACTTATTTTGAGCACATATCTTTATGTGATTTATTTGATGGCATATGGGGTCATGTTGAAGCCAGTCCCTTGGGGCAAGATTGCTGTAGCAACTAATTCGCTCTCAATTGTAGTTGCTATTCAAACGCCTTGAAAATTATCCTTCTAGGTTTGACCAGGATTTGAGCTGTTACTCTGAAAGATTAGGAGAAAGGTAAATTATTATCTCTATAATAAAAAATAAATATATAGTTCAGAGCTGGGAGAGTGATGATAGATAATAAAACAACCATGCATATTTGATGATAATGCACTGTGAAGTAATATAAAAGTAATTAAGACTGTCTTCTGGTAAATTCTGCAAGTATATTCCCAATAAAATACTTAACTCTTTTCTGGACTTGATTTTGAAAATAAAATGTTCTGTGTCCATTTATAATCATTTACTTTTATTCAGAATAAATTTTTATTATGTATGTCTGTGAAGGCTCTTGCCTTGTGAATTTAAATACCACATAATAGTTCAATTATTTTTACTTCATTATAACTTTATAATACCTTTTCTCCCATATTATTCCTTGTATCAGAAACTTTTCATACTTACATGACTTTCTTAGATTAGATTATTGAAGTGTGTTAATTATTTCTAAAAGGAATAGCAGATCTTACTAGGTACAGTGTCTTTGTAATAATTAAAGAAATAAAAGACATGCTTCTTCTGGATCTAGACAAACACATGCATTTCAGTCATTGTCCAGATAAACTATTTATTGATATATTATTAAAATTATGCATAATTTTTTCTTGTTTTAATCTCTAGAAATGAAAAAACCCAACAATCTACAATAAAAATATTGCTATAATATACAGGGAATTCTATGCTGTAGACACTTTTAAATAATTTGTAATGGTTTAAGAAATGTATTTGTCCTGTAGATTTACATGTATGTAAATATTATCTTTCTATCCCTCCTTTGCCTCTAGAAATGCATTTATCTAAACTCATTTAATTCTAGGTTGGATATATGCCCTAAAATTTAGGTTGTTTAATCTGACCATCACTACTTGTATATTAATTTGTTTGTTACTATATAAATTCAATACTTTTCTTTCTTCTAGTTATCTCTTTTCTATGAGTCTCTCCTCTATTAATTTGTTTCACTTTAGTCCTTGCAAACATTTACATTCTCCAAAATTATTTTATAAATTTGTGTTGCTTTACTGATGAACCTTTCCTCCAGCACAGTTTTTCTTACTCTTGATTCAGAATTAATCGACAATATACTGTTTTCCTTTAGTAAAACCAGCTGCCAGTGAGTTAAAATATACTCAGCACCTGCTCCTTAAAGCACATATAAGTAGTGATGATTACTGGAGGAAGTCAGCATTCCTCAGTAGTGCAATGACTCCATGGTGTAGAGTGGACTCCAGTGAGTCTCATATCCAATCACTCATGGTACTGTAAGTAACCAGCATAACCCCCTGCCCCCCGCCCCCCCCCAACAGAACACGTGAATACATTTTTTTTTGTCTGTAGATACCCTCTGTATTAGAAGTGAGTACAAACAGACTCCTCAGATGATGCCATGCACCATTCAGAACCAATAACCACTTTGCTTTTAAACATTTGAAGGATTGCCATACCAACTACAGTGGTTGCACTAAGCCACATCCTCAAAACATGGCAGGTCCCTTTCCTTGGGCATGGTCAGTATGTGACATTGCCGGTTTTTCTTGATAATAGCCACTTCAATCAGCTGGAATGTTAACATTGAGCTTTGTTTTGTTCATTAGTTTTACTATGTTTGTTCACTTTGTTTTAAAATGACCTTTATTCTTAGTAATGTTAAGCATGTTTTCTTTTGAATTCATTGGACACTTTTATTCCTTATAAAGGCTATATTGGGTCTTATAAAAAATAAAATATATGGAATTAATTTTACTCATATTCTTCTTATCCTGCTTTGTTCTCACTGTGGATTGTCTGTTTTAGTACTTCAACCCTACTGCCTTAGTTTTATCCATAATAGAAATAAATCATTGTCCTAATATCATACTGAGGGCAACATACATCTGCTTTACTGCACCTTGCAGCCAAATGACATCTATTACTTCACTTATCCCCACATTTACAGAACTTGCATAGCTATAGATTTATTTTATATGCATAAGGTTTGGTCCATGTTATTCCCTGATCTACTATTTAAGGACAGTGTGTTCCATTTGCTAGTCTATATTATGTCTTTCTTGAATACAAATACACACACACACACACACACACACACAGAGAGAGAGAGAGAGAGAGAGAGAGAGAGAGAGAGAGAGAGAGAGACTTAATATACAATATCTCATATTCCAGTATATTTTCAGCAGTTAGTCCAGATTTAACAACTTATTCATGTACAACTATGTATGTTATTTCGAATTCTTAAGAAATACATAAGCTAAAATTCATCCCACTTTCTCTTCAACTCAAAAAATATAGCTATCTTTCTATGCATTCTCTTTCTTTTTATCTGTATTTATTTATATATGTGAATATGTACATTCATGTGTGGCGGCAGGCATGACATGGCATACTGTGGGATTCAGAGGACAATTTGCAAAAATCCATTCTGTTCTGTTGCTATGTGGAGTTTAGGGATCAAATTCAGGTCATCAGGCTTGGTAGCTTTAACTGATCCCTCTGTTTCTTACCCTTCGTGCCGGGATTACAGGCAAACACAGCACACCTGGCTTTCATAATTTCTTCTTTTGTTAGGCTTTCTCAAAAGACTTGAAGAACTCTGGAAAGAACTTGAGAAAGCAGCAGCCTTGAGTACTTCATAAACATTAAGAAAAAAATTCTTAGATGACAGGGTTTTCACCAATCTGATTACTGGGATAAGCCAGTTCAGGCAGCCTCTCCACTATTGTTAGTAGTCTAAGCTGGGGTCACACTTGTGGATTCCTGGGAACTTCCCTAGCACTCAGTTTCTCCCTAGCGCATGATGTCTCCCTCCTTCATGGTAATCTCTTTCATTGCTCTCCCACTCCATCCCTGTTCCAGCTCGACCATCCCAT
The DNA here is from genome assembly GCA_902168415.1 of Peromyscus melanophrys. Taxonomy (NCBI): domain Eukaryota; kingdom Metazoa; phylum Chordata; class Mammalia; order Rodentia; family Cricetidae; genus Peromyscus; species Peromyscus melanophrys. Next base: position 25,786 of record CABHPR010136046.1, on the reverse strand, counting down.
TCCCTTATGTTCTCATCCCCTATCCCCTACCCTCCATTGCCCACCCCTCATTCCCAGTTTACTCATGGAGACCTCATCTATTTCCCCTTCTCAGGGCGATCCATGCATCGCTCTTTGGGTCCTCCTTGTTAGCTAGCTTATCTGGAGCCGTAGAAGCAGATGCAGAGATCCACAGCCAAACACCAGGCCGAGCTCCAGGAGTCCAGTTGAAGAGAGAGAAGAGGGATTCTGTGAGCAAGTGGCATCAAGATCATGATGAGGAAACCTACAGAGACAACCAAACCAAGCTAGTGGGAACTCATGAACTTTAAAAGAATAGCTATGGAGCCCCAATAGGACTAGATTAGGCCCTCTGCATAAGTAAGACATGTGTGTAACTTGATCTGCTTAAGGGGCCTCCTGGTAGCAGGATCAGGATCTATCCCTGGTGCATGAGCAGCCTTTTTGGAGCCCACTACCTATGGTGGGATACCTTGCACAGCCTTGAAGCAGGGGGAGGGGCTTGGACCTGTCTCTACTGTGTGTACCAGGCTCTCCTGACTCTCTGTGGGAGGCCTTACCTTCTTGTATTACAGGAAGGAATGGGGTATGGGTTGGGGAGGTGGTAAGGCTAAAGGGGCTGGAGGAGGGAAAAGGGAGATCTTTGATTGGTATGTAAAGTGAGTAAAAATTGTCTTAATAGAAAAAGAAAAAAATCTTAAATTGTCCATGGTTTAGACATTTTCATGCAAAGTGTGACTATTAATTAAACTTTATTTCAGAAAAAAATGGGTTTTCAAAGGGTGCTGCACTGCATGAACAGAACTTATCTACCATTACAGCAGATGAAAATGCAGAATTTTGATCCTCATCCTATTAACAACTTCTCCCTATCACAGCTCTTCCATAAACATTTAATGATTAAGTAATTTAATATACATCATTTCTCTCTGTTCTTATTTATTCATTTATTTAATCATCTTGGCATCCATTTCTTGTTACAAATTGCATTATTCTTTGTTCAGATGCATTTATCATGCCATCCAAATAAAACAGAAGGATTAATGAATGTCAACCCATGACAATGTATTTTGAGGAATTCTATTTATATTTTTTGTTAAATAATGAAATTGATTCAACATATATGAAAAGGAAGGAATCAGGCTCTGAGAAGAGCTCACAAAAATGATCCACTTAAAATGGCTGAGGAACAAAAACATGTTTCTGAAAAATATGGGGGAACTGAAGAGAATGTTAATAGATTGCATTCCTTTCAATTTTCTATTTGAGTTATGAGAAGTAGAAAATGTGATATGTGGAAAGCAAGCATGTTCAATTTTAATTCACAATGTGTATATTTGAAGATATAGTTTACAAATGAGAAACAAAGATGGGAGTCTGGGTAGTAAGTATCAGAATTAGTACCACTCAAGCTTCAGCCAGTACAGCTCCCCGTGAAAAAGCAGCAGAGTACGGATAATCAGCATCCATTTCCCTACTGTCACGAAGAGCAGAAACCAGGGGAAAAACACACACATGTACTTAAGCACCTCTATATTTATTAATCAAACAAATTATTTCATCTGCCATGGGAAGCATGAGTAAAGATACAGAAAGACTCTGGGACATCATCAAATTCAGATTCTGTCTTGCAGATAAGACATTATATGCAGAAGAAACTTTCCCTAGCAAACTTTATGTGCTTAATATATGATCATTGGCTAAAATACCACAACTGGAAACATGTTTATTCTGGATTAAAAAACATTGATCATTAAAGCACATTTGCATTGAAACAAAAATTTTATTTCCAAAGTTTCAAAACTAATCAGAAACACATGCATAAATGAGAGAGTTTTAGAGGAAAGAACTATTTTGATATGCCTAAATTTGCTTGCACATTAGTGTCAAGTCATCACACTAGTTGAAAGATAGGGAAATCATTCTCAGTGCCTCTGCCAAGCAATTTCAGACAATTTGACTGATTTTTTAGAGAGTAAGTTCTGAAAACAGAAGCGATTGAAAGCTATCTGACCTGAATTTATTCCACAAAATTTTATTCCCATCTGAAAGTGTGCCTGTGATTTATTCTGTGTCACTGCTGTGTCTACACTAATGCTCCATTATGCACAGCCGACGCTTCAGAGGGGTAACAGTCCTTCTCCCTGAAGCCAGAACTTCACGACTACGTCAGACATTGCCTGGCATAACGTACTTAGTGAGTCGACTTAGCCTCTTAACTTTCTAATGAATCTGGAGTAATTACTTAAATATTTACCCTCCTCTACTTAAAATTGGCCAGAACAAAGAGATTATGCATGCGGAAGGTGTGCAGGGCGGGGGATGGAAGATAACAAATGATACACCCAGCACAGCCTAATGTGGCTCTACTGGAGTAGAAACTGTGGTAATAAATCATCTGCCAATGTTGATAATAAAATACTGCATTGGCCTCCATCAGCCGCAAAAGAAAGGTTAAGTGTTATTTCTCACAATAACCATGTGGTCTTCATAGATGACACCTCCAATATCAAATCCCATCATTATTTGCTGTAGAAAACACTTGATCTTTATTCCTAATGGAACATTTTTATAAAGAACTACCTTGTAGCTAGCTAATATCCTTGAAATACCTTCATACCCTTTTTATGCTTATTTTGCCTTTTAAAGCATTTCCCCGTTTACTGTGAAACTATTTTTATATCTAGGAGGACTTTCAGAGGTTAAAATTCCTTCTTGTCATCTTTAAATTCCCCTTTAATCATTAGATTCCTAAAAGACAGTTATGTTTCAGTCATGTGCCAATTTCAATATTTTCTCAGTGATTTATAATTTATTGATTAAATAAAATATTTATTTTTTTCCATATTTTATTCCAAGTGATTCTTATTTCAAATATCAGTCTCATCCCTTGACCTATGTGCACCAATAAACTAAGGGCAGTTTCTCCCAGCTCTGCATACAAAAGAAGTCATACCACTTAGGGTCTGCTTTAACCTGTCCATTTCCTCCATGCACTGCAAGATCACACCCTCTTATTTCTAAAAGAAACCAAGTTGGAAGCCTGGCTATAGTCATATATTAGTTGTGCAATTGTGCTGCCCATATGAAATCCTTTCTCTTGGTAGAGGAGATGGTTTAGTAGGTAGCACAGCTGCTGTAAAACATGAAGACCTGAATTCTCAGGCTTAGAACCCATCTAAAAGATTTAACATTGATAGCACAGCCCTCTAAACCTGCTGCTAGGAAGGCAGGGACAGGAAACTCCCTGGGGCTTGCTGCTCCTATCATGTTACAAAATCAGTGATCCCAAGCTGCAATGAGAAATACTGTCTTTGAATTTAAGGTGGTGAAAAATTAAGGAAGATATCCAGTGTTGGCCTCCTCATACACCTTCATGGAGGGGGGGTAGTGGAAAGAATGAAAAGCATAGAGATTATAATATCTAGTATCAGTACTCACAAATTTTTCAAATTTTTTATTTATCAATTTTTTTGCAAAATTATTATTTATCCTCAGCAGTAAATCTTTAAGGTATTGTGGTTTTCCTAGGAAATATACAAAAGTGTCTTCCTCAGTATTTAATTGAAGACATCTGTGAAAGAGGTGCCAGCAGCACTGATGTATGTCATAAAGAATATTCATACACCATCAACACCAGCTGTAATTTTCTAGATAACTTGACCCACAGCTTTATGTGTGAAGTAATCCAAGCCTATCTCATACTTGCTTTTAAATCTTCACTCACACCTTTTCTGAACCTAGAGCTACAGATTTCTTATAAAAACCTAACTTGAGAATATAGCCCCCTTTTAAATCAGGAAAGGATGGGCACTCAAGAGCAAAGACAGTTCTTCATTCACACAATTGTAATACCAAAATTCTTTTCCAGAGTAAGTTGCATCCGCAGGTGGTTTCTGGCAAAAGCATTTGCTGTGGTGATATTTTATTTGTGCTGAAATGTGGTGAAATTTTATTTGTGCTTTAATAAATAAAGCTTGCCTGGAGATCAGAAGAAAAAACCAGCCACAACACAGAAGTCATGCAATATTAGCACACGCCCTTAATCCTATCACTTGGCAGGTGGATCTCTGTGTGTTCAAGGCTACACTGGAAACAGAGCCAGATATGGTGACACATGCCTTAAATTCCACCACTAGTTAACCATGGAGGTCTGGAGGTCTTAAAGACAGACAGAAAATGACAGAGCTGGGCAGGAAGAGGAAGTGATGTAGTTGAACAGAGAGAGCAAATCAGATGGCAGAACAGCAAGGCATATAGGTGTGGGTAGACAGGAAGTATTTGGCATTTGGAAGCTGCAGAATTGGTGAAGGAAGGTTAGCTGTGGCTTTTCAGATTCCCCTAATCTCTCCCAGGCTTTCACCCATATATCTGGCTCTGTTTTTTATTTAATAAGACCATTTAGAAATTTGTCTACAATTGGCACTCAATGTGGCAAAAATTCATTAAAAAGCAACTTGTAGGCTTACAAGGCCCCTGGCCCAGGCCTGGTTGCACTACACAGCCTAGAGCACATGGCTGGACTGTCTTTGGCTTTCTTTCTCCTGGTAGATGGTGAACTCTGTCTGGATTCCCATCTCAGACTGCCACCGCTCTATGTAGCTGCTTTGAAATTCACTTAGACTTCTACTGTTCTATGCAGTGGACAGATTTGGTAAGTCAAGATATCTTAAAGGGTGAAATTAGTTAAAAGAGAATTTTTTCCCACATTTAAAACATGGGGAACATTTTTACAATGGAAGGAATTTGGTCTCTGTTTGATAACACATTAGGCAGTCTGAAAGTGGAACAATTAAATGAGAGGATAATCAATGTTGATGGGATGTACGTAACATCAATTATGAATATTATTTGTTTGATCATCTTTATTTTAGCATTATAAAGGTTGGTCAATTTGAGTGCCAAGATGAAAGCTTTAGAAAAAACTGTTAAAGTGAATCATAGAGAAATTCAGACCCAGATAGTAGAATTTAAAGGTGAAATTAACTCAGGATTGACTTTAGAAAAACCTGTTAAAATGAATTAGAGAGAAATTCAGACCCAGATAGTAGAATTTAAAGGTGAAATTAACTCAGGATTGAATTATACAGTTACAGAGAGACAGCTGTTTTCAAACAACCAAACTGAATCTATCTGGTAACCTAACAAGAACTGCCAAATGCTCGAGGGCATGTACAAGCTAATTGGAATCCAGTGGAAATGTTAGATTTAAGGGGATTTAAAGAAGCTATAGTATCATATAACATGCATTCTCCATTTGTAAAGCAGATGTTAAACTTGGGGTCAACTTGTAATAGAATTATCCCTCAGGACTGGAAAAAAAATTAATTACAGCTCTCCTAGAGACCAGCCCACAGTTACAGTGGGCTGATTTAAACCCGATTTAAAGAGAAGGCTAAAACTATAGAATAATGATACAGGGCTACAGGTGTGGAAATTTCCCAGGATCAGCTTCTTGGAGAGGGCAATTATGCTGATATATGAAGACAATGTTTATATGATAACCAAACCCTAATTCTATGCTGCATGACAGCCATGAATGTGTGGGACAGAATTGAGGAAATAGGGAAAAAACGTGAGTCATTTAAGAAAGTTATACAAGGTCCCAGAGAATCCTTCACTGATTTCTCACAAAGGCTGTCTCCAAAGTAAATAGAATGATTCCAAATTCAGAAGCTAGAGAGATAATAATTGAATCTTTGGCTTTTGAGAACATGAATGCAACATTCAAAAGAATAATCAGGCCATTAAAGGCAAAATCAGCACCACTGGAGAATTGGATCAGGGACACAATTAATATTGAGTCTCATGACCATGATATGTGGATAGGAGAGGTGATATCAAAAGCTTTGAGGAAAAATAATAATGTCAGATGTTTTAATTGTGGTAAACAAGGTCATTTGAAAAGGGACTGTAAACACGGTGTTCCTAGAAACAATGTTTATTCAAGGAACAATGGCAACAGAATGCCCCTCCATTCTGGATTATGCAGAAGGTGTGATAAGGGTAAACACTGGACTAAGGAATGTAGATCAACAAGGGACAGACAAGGTAATCCTTTGCCTCTGCCACTGGGGCCTCATGTAGGTCCCCATGGCAAATTCATTTCAGACTTTTCCTGCCATTGTAGAAGAAACCCCTTCTTAGAGCAATTAAATAACTAAATGCCTACTGGAATAAACCAGGCTGCTTGGGGTAATAGAACAGCTGTAGCAGAGAGAAGAAGAAATTCAGGAAAAAACATAAAGCAAATTTTTTGGCAAACTTCTATAAATGAACAAAGACCAAAATTAAAAATACAAATAAATGACATTCTTGTGGAAGGTTAGGTAGACACAGGTGCAGATGTTACTAATTGCACTAGAATTTTGGCATTCAAATGTTCAGCTGTTAGGGACTGGAACATTATCTCAAGTGAAACAGAGTATAATATGGCTTGAATATATAGGACCAGAAGGACAAAGAGGAAAATTAAAGCCATGTTTGGCTAATGTATAGCCATGAATGTATGGGGCCATGATCTATTACAACAATGGAATACCCAGATTAACATTTCTCCAACCTCAGAATCAAACCATAAACTAACACATGTTTCTGAGAGAAATATTAAGAGGTATTATTATAAAGAACAGTCACCGGCCATCCAGATTATACAAGAACAGGGCAAAACAACTGCTGAACTTTAAAAGACACCAACAGCTCTACCTTTAAAATGGTTAACAGACAAGCCTGTATTGGTTCAGCAATGGCTTTTAACAACAGAGAAACTGCAGGCTACAGAAGAGCTGGTACAAGAGCAGTTAAATGCTCAGCATATTGAAGAATCAACCAGCCCTTGGTATTCCCTGTATTTGTTATTAAAAAGAAATCTAGCAAATGGAGAATGATAACAGACCTCAGAGCAATTAAGAAAGTAATTCAACCAATGGGCTCTCTACAATCTGGAATTCCTTTGCCTACTTTATTACTTAAAGGATGGCCTCTTATAGTTATTGATTTAAAAGACTATTTTTTCTCAATACCCCTACAAGAAAGAGAGAGAGAAAGATTTGCCTTCACAGTACCTACTTATAATAGTTCTCAGCTGGTCAAGAGATATGAATGGAGGATTCTCCCACAGGGAATGTTAAATAGCCCAACCCTGTGCCGATATTTTGTATGACAGCCATCAGAAGTGATACGTAAAAAGTTTCCTAAATCTATAATTTTTTTTTTTTTGGTTTTTCGAGACAGGGTTTCTCTGTGTAGCTTTGCGCCTTTCCTGGAACTCACTTGGTAGCCCAGGCTGGCCTTGAACTCACAGAGATCCGCCTGGCTCTGCCTCGCGAGTGCTGGGATTAAAGGCGTGCGCCACCACCGCCCGGCCCTAAATCTATAATTTATCATTACATGGATGATATTTTACTAGCAGATTCAAATGCAAATACTTTATAAAGAATGTTTGAAGAAGTAAAGAAAATTTTGCCTTGCTGGGGATTACAAATTGCTCCTGAAAAGATGCAAAGAGGAGATTCTATTAATTATTTAGGATATAAAATAGAGCTACAAAAAATTAGACCCCAAAAGGTGCAAATTAGGAGAGATAGACTACAGACTCTTAATGACTTTCAAAGATTATTTGGAGACATTTCTCATCTAAGAACTATTGTTGGCGTAAAAAATGGCGAACTGAATAATCTGTTTAAAACCTTAGAAGGTGACAAGGACTTAAATAGTCCAAGAGAATTATCAGCTGAAGCTGAGAGAGAATTGTCCTTGGTTGAAAAGAAAGTACAGCAAGGACATGTGGATCCAAAGCTTTATTGCATTTTGGTTATTTTTACCCTCTAAGCATTCTCTTACAGGAATTTTAATACAGAGGTAGGATATTACATTGAAATTGATATTTCTACCAAATAAATAGAGTAAACAATTAAAAACTTATGTGGAAAAGTCTCTTACTTGATTTTAAAAGGAAAATTGAGACTTCATCAATTAGCAGGACTAGACCCAGCTGAAATTGTAGTACCTTTAACTAAGGATGAAATTGACAAATTATGGGCAGAAAGTGAACCTTGGCAAAGAGCTTGAAGTAATTTTTTGCGAGAGATTAACAGCAAATATCTCTAAAATGATAGAATTCACCTTTTAAAGAGAGCTGATTGGATTCTTCCTCACATTGTTTGGGAAACACCCATATCTGGAGCCCATACATTTTATACAGATGCAAACAAAGAAGGAAAGGCAGGTTACAAATCAAAAAATTTAAGTAAAGTGGTTCAAAGTTTTTATAATTCAGTTCAAAAATTAGAATTGTATACATAACTCACATCCAATCCCATATGTGTCTGCCAGGCCCTCTAGCACAAGGTAATGATGAGATCAATAAACTATTGATAGGGAATGTGCTGGAGGCCTCAGAATTTCATAAAAAAAAACATTATGTCAATAGTCAAGGTTTAAAACAGGATTTTTCCATAATCTGGCAACAAGCCAAGGAAATTATAAGGAAATGTCCTACTTGCTCTTTTTAAAATCAGACTCCACTACCAGCAGGATGTAACCCAAAGGGTACTCAGAGGAATGAAATCTGGCAGATGGATGTGTTTCACTTAGCAGAATTTGGAAAATTGAAATATGTATACCACATTATTGATACTTATTCAGGATTTCAATGGGCAACTGCTCTGAGTTCTGAAAAAGTTGATTCTGTAATCACAAATTTGCTAGACATTATAGCCATCATGGGTATACCTGCACAAATTAAAGCTGACAGTGCTCCATCATATGTCTCTGTCAAAATGAAACATTTTTTTGCTTTTTACAATATAAAGCATATTACAGGTATAACACATGATCCTCCAGGCCAAGCAGTCATAGAAAGATCAAATCAAACTCTAAAGAATATGCTAAATAAACAGAAAGAGGTAACAAAAACCCCCAGAAATAGATTACATAATACTCTATTTACTTTGAATTTTCTCAATGCTAATGAGAAAGGAAAAACAGCTGCGGAGAGACATTGGATAATAGAAAAAAAAACTACAGAATTAAAACAGGCTATATACTTTAAAGATGTGCTGACCTCAGAATGGAAACCAGGATATGTATTATGTTGAGGACAAGGTTTTGCTTTTGTTTCCACAGGAGAAGAAAAGCTATGGATACCATCAAAATTAATAAAGGTTCAATTTGAACAAGAGAGAACTCTTAATTTGAAGAGGTGATAGTTCATTGGCCAGCATGACCATCCAATTGACACTAACTTATACCATTAACACATGCCTTTTTATTTAATCAGATGTAACTTGCAAAAAGGGAAACTCCCCAAAGTTAGGCTTGGGGAAAGGTTTTTGTTTTTGTCTTTCAGGAGAATGAAGGCTAAGGAATCTAAAGAACACTGGACAAATGAGACATCTGAAGAAAATGAACAAATCATCCAGAAAAAAATAGCAAGGAAAAGAGTAAATTAGCCTACTGGTATATCACATATAAAATTTTGTATGTCTTGCTAAATGTTTGTTTCTGCTCTTCTCTACAGACACTTAACACAAATGGTCTTTATGCAGTCCCAGTTTAATTAAAAATTAAAGCTGGCCTTGGAGTTGGAGAATGGCTCTCTCCTCTAAATCCAAGCATGTTTGCTAAAAGGAAAATGCAAAATCTCTGTGTTCTGTCAGAAGATCTGTGGTAGTATTGTATTCCCCAAAATATTGTGTATGCTAATAAACTTATCTGGGGTCAGAGAACAGGACAGCCACAATGTTAAACATGAGGATAGGCAGTGGTAGCACACCCCTTTAATCCTAGCATTCCAGAGACAGAAATCCCTCTGGATCTCTGTGAGTTCAAGGCCACATTGGAAACGGCCAGGCACAGTGATACACACCTTTAATCCCAGAAAGCCACACCTTTAATCCCAGGGAGTGGTGGTAGAAGGCAGAAAGGTATATAAGGCGTGAGGACCAGAAACTAGAGGCATTTGCCCTGGAGAGGCATTTGGCCTGGAGAAGCATTGGGCTGGTTAAGCTTTCAGGCTTCTAGCAGCAGTTCAGCTGAGACCCATTCTGGATGATGGCTCGGGGCATCCAGTCTGAGGAAACAAGACCAGCTGAGGAGTCAGCAAGTGTTCACCTCAATACCCGGCTCAGGTTTGATTTTATTAATAAGAACTTTTAAGACTCCTGCTACAAAGATCCATTTGATATGGGACATAAGAAAACCAAAATTAAGGGACTATTCTATTGCCAATAATCTCAATTCTTTGGTTATATTTTGATTCTTTAAACTTTTCTTAAGGTATGAATTTTATATCAAAATGTATAACATTGATATATATGTATATGTATATATATATATTAAACTTTTGTTATGATATCAATGGTCATATAGAGTACTAATTCTAGAAAAAAAGTCTTCATTTAGCTGCTTATACATGTTTTTGTTTTGGAGTCTCTATCAGTCTTCTACAGGGAATCATGTCCAGGCCTAACAGTGAATTTGACGTCTCCAGAAAGATGATGGGGCCCCACAATGATGATTCTACATGGACAATAATAATACCACTAAGTTGACAAACATCACCCCAAAATCAGCTCAGGACAATTTCAAGATGGCTAGCTGAGATGATCCAGCCTCACAGACTATTTGAGTGAGAACTTGAGATAAGCTCTGCGCTTTTGCATTATGCAGAGACTGGAAAACAAATGATACAGCTGCCTTTCTCAGGACTTGAAAATTAAACCAAAAATTTTCTTTTCAGGATCCCCTAAATATGCCTTCATCCACAAATAGCAGGAAGCAATTTTAAGAACATGATGCCCACATTCCCAAGAGGTAAGGAGGTGGTTTTTGGTCTTTCAGTTGGTTTTGGGTTTGGGATAATTGCCATTGTTTAAGATGATTGGTTACAAGTTATTATTGTTAATGGTCAGGAAAGAGGCTAAACAAAGGAGATTAGATTTAAGATTCTTGTTTGAAAAAAAAGAAAAAAGAGAAAAAAGAAGATATAGATAAGAGGTAGATTATTGAATCTACTCTGAAAAGAAAAAACAGAGAATATAGATATGATATAGATAAAAATGTAGATTATTGAAATCTACTTTTTTCATTTTTCTTTATTAAGAAATTTTCTACTCACTCCACATACCACCCACAGATCCCACCTCCTCCCTCCTCCTACCCCCAGCCCTCTCTTCCAAGCCACCCCACATCCCCACATCTCCCAAATCAAGGTCTCCCATGGGGAGTCAGCAGAGCCCGGCACACTGAGCCTAGGCAGGTCCAAGCCCCTTCCCACTGCACCAAGGCTTTGCAAGGCGTCACACCACAGGCTCTGGATTCCTAGAAGCCTGCCCATGCACCAGGGACAGGGATGGATCTCAATCCCCCTGCCTGGGTGCCCCCTAAACAGTTCAAGACAAACAACCTTCTTCCATATCTAGAGGGCCTAGTCTAGTCCCATGGGGGCTCCACAGCCACCAGTCCACAGTTTATAGGCTTCCACTAGTGTGGCTAGTTATATCTGCACGTCCTCCCATCACAATCTTGACGTCGCCAGCCTACAGAATCCCTTCTTTCTGTCATCAATTGTATTCCCAGAATTCAGCCTGTTGCCTGACTGTGTATCTCTGCATCTGCCTCTATCAGTCACTGGACAAAGACTGTATGACGCCAGGTGGAATGCAACCCTGTACAGCCAATCTGGAAATCAGTATGGTGGTTTCTCAGAAAACTGGGAATAAGTCTTCCTCAAGACCCAGCTATACCACTCTTGGGCATATACTCAAGGAATGCTCAATCTTACCACAAGGACACATGCTCAACTATGTTCATAGCAGCATTATTCATAATAGCCAGAACCTGGAAACAACCTAGCTGTCCCTCAACTGAAGAATGCATAAAGAAAATGTGGCACATATACACAATGGCATACTACTCAGCAGTAAAAAACAATGATATCATGAAATTTGCAGGCAAATGGATGGAACTAGAAAATATCATCTTGAGTAAGGTAACCCAGACTCAGAAGGACAAACAAAGTATGTACTCACTCCTAAGTGGATACTAGACGTGAGGGAAGGGTTGGCCAGACTGCAACCCACAGCTCCAGAGAGGCTAGCTAAAAGCGAAAAACCCTAGGAGGGACATATGGATGACCCTGAGAAGGAGAAGTTGATGAGATCTACATGAGCAGACTGGGTGGGTGGGGTAGCAGAGGGCAAGGAGTAGGGGATGAGAAAATAGGGAAATGGAAGGGTCAAGCTGGAACAGGGACAGAGTGGGAGGGCAGGGAGGAAGATACCATGATAGATGAGGACATCATGGGAATAGGAAGAGGCAGGGTGCTGGGAAGGTTCTCAGGAATCCACAAGAATGACCCCACCTTGGTCTGCTGGCAGTGGTCCAGAGGGTGCCTGGACTGGTCTACTCTGGTGACTGGTCTAGCAAATAACCTAGCTGGCATCATAGAAATCTACTTTTTATAAATCAACTACTAGTTTTAAATATTTTACATTGGATTGGATTTTTGTACATTGTATACAAATTATGTATATTGATACAAATTTGAGATTGGTTTTGTTAGAAAATACTGTACATATATTTCTAATCTTGTTCAAGATATTGTACCTGCACAGTTCATTTAACAATGTAATGCAATTTGCTAATCCTTGAATGTTATTATTACCAACTATTAGTATATAAAGTAATGAAAGTTAGTAGTTAGACATTACAATAGAACTTGTAGTCATATTAGTTATGTTTTCAAGATCAGGCAGAGATACATTTTAGATAGACAGGTCATCTTCATACCATTTAGAGAGCTACAGAATATGGCATTTAAAATGTTTAAATAACAGATTTTTTTCTCTTTATTATGACTATGAGATATGTCTGCTCCTGGAAGTACCAAGCTACTTCAGAGAAGATATGGGCATTGAAGAAAATGTATATGGAGTTAACTTTCACTGGGCAATAAAATTCCCTTGCATCGACTGCTGACAGTATGCTGTCCAAAATAGACAAACAGGACAAAAAAAAAAGTGGACTGCCAATCCTTGTCAAGACAAGTGTGGTTGCAGCTTTGACAACCAGAATCTTCTGAGGTCAGGACAATATGACACCATCGTAGAAGTGGCTTTGCAATCCAGAAAAGGTACAGTGCCCCTTCCTTTGAAGGCAAATGAAGAGGCAGTGGACCGATGGCTCCTGGTGTGCCGTGTAACAGTAGCTGAAACAGTTATTCTTGGAGAAGTAACTAGTCTGACGGAGTCTGGCCTCTCAATGGTAGACTGGCATTTAATAAAGGAGATGAAACCACCCACAAACCAAGAAGAATGGGAAGCTGAATTCCAAAAACACCAGCAATTTCCAGAATTTGAAGTCCTGAATCATGACAAGACACTGGTGGAATTCAAGTTTATCTGGTACATGTATTAGTTACATCAAGTGTGAGGAGTGTGAGGTCGAGTTGTAAACCTTGCATACATCCTACTTCACTAATGAGTCTGTCAGATATGCTAAGCTTGTAGGCCAAAGATGATGCCCCAACATTACAGAGAAACCTTGGGCGATAGTTCAGGAAGCTGGCTGTTTCTGTCATCACTTACACTTTTTGAAAGTCCCTTGTTTGCATTTCCTGTTTTACTAAGTAATATTTTTTTCCTTCTCAGTTCTCTAAGGGAGTTTAAGATTAGATAGTTGTAGTTACAGTTTTCCTTGTTAAGAAACTCAGAAAAGAAACTCACTAAGAGGCGTTAAGTGTGTAAGATTGAAGGATATCATAAGATAGTTTTCTGCTGGTATTATAAGTTAGGATAGCAAGTGAATTAGGTACATTTTGGACTTACCAAAATAGGATAGATAATGAGAGATTTTTGCTGAATTTTTCAAATGCAAATGGACTAGACATTATTGATGTATTTATTGCTTGTATATATAGTATATAGTTATTGTACTTGTTGTATATAGTTTTTCTTATATTAGTTATAACTTTTTATTGTTTTTATTTTTATTAGACAAAAAAGGGGAAATGTGGTGATATTTTATTTGTGCTGAAATGTGGTGAAATTTTATTTGTGCTTTAATAAATAAAGCTTGCCTGGAGATCAGAGGAAAAAGCCAGCCACAACACAGAAGTCATGCAATGTTAGTGCGTGCCTTTAATCCTATCACTTGGCAGGCAGATCTCTGTGTGTTCAAGGCCACACTGGAAACAGAGTCAGGTATGGTGACACATGCCTTAAATTCCACCACTAGTTAACCATGGAGGTCTGGAGGTCTTAAAGACAGACAGAAAATGACAGAGCTGGGCAGGAAGAGGAAGTGATGTAGTTGAACAGAGAGAGCAAATCAGATGGCAGAACAGCAAGGCATATAGGCATGGGTAGACAGGAAGTATCTGGCATTTGGATACTTCAGATTTGGTGAGGTAAGATTAGCTATGGCTTTCTCTATTTCCCTGATCTCTCCCAGGCTTTCACCCATATATCTGGCTCTGTTTTTTTATTTAATAAGACCGTTTAGAAATTCATCTACAATTTGCTTTTGACTCCTTTCCCCAAGCTAAAAAGTTCAGAAATAAAAGTTCATATAGTCCCTCGTGCATCCTAAGTCCTGTCCTGGAATTGTGTTTTTAAGGAATACATGAATAAATGAAGGGCCATTTGGGTATTTTCTCCAAAATGGATCAATCTATATAAAAACTCTGTATTCCACATCAAAAATAGCCACAAACAATGCATGTGCTTGAGATCTTGAGATTTCAAATGTCTGCCATCACCTTCAGGTATACTGAACTACATGGTATAAATTATGTGTTTTTAGGGTAAATGTATATATCTATATCATTACTAATAGAAAGAGAATATTTTATCCAGTGTTTAACTTGTAAACCAGCACACATATTTGCAACCATGGTAAAGAGATTTTTGCTTTACTTTGTAGTTATCACTTTTAGTGCAAACATTTGAACAGATTAAAAATAAGTTTTTATATTTTAAAGTGCAATATGCTTTAGGTGTATTTCAGTTTGAAGTTATTACCAATTGAAAATTAAAAACTTATATTTCTTTAAAATTTTTGCATTTTACATGTTCCTCTATAGAAAGTGTATTTTAATGGTCAATATTTGATTAAGTGTGGGAAGTAAGGTGTATGCATTTTGGCCTATAATTGTAAGTATTGTGCATATGTGTTTAGATACAAAGCATAAGAGAATAAAGAGTTTTAAAAACTTTCTTAAGTGTGTTAAAATCCAAAGGGTCTAAGAAACTTTTCAAAAACCACAATGTTCCTCATATGCATTTTCTCCTTAGAAAAATCTTAAAATTGATATTTATAGAAATGCCTAACTAACAATAATTATACATATATCAGACTGTGATACTGCAGTACATGTGTGCAGGTTGCAATGATCTCATCAAATGATGGAATATATACTAATTACAATATTTTTGTGCTGGATGTAATTAAAAACATCCTTCTCACTATTTTGAAATGTACACTCAGTCATTAGCTGTAGCCAAGTCACTATGCTGCCGAAGAGATTGGCAGAGCCAGGTGTCACTGGGTAAAATTAGTCAAAAGTGTTCCTCTTGCTCCACATCCTCTCCAACATAACTGTCCTCTGTGTTTTTGATCTTAGCCATTCTGACAGGTGTAAGATGGTGTCTCAGAGTCATTTTGATTTGCCTTTCCCTGATGACTAGGGATGTTGAGCAACTCCTTAAATGTCTTCTGGCCATTTGAGATTCTTCTGTTGAAGATTCTCTGTTTAGATCTGTAGCCCATTTTATAATGGGATTGTTTGGTGTTTTGATGTCTAGTTTCTTGTTTTCTTTCTATATTTTGGAGATCAGCCCTCTGTCAGATGTTGGGTTGGTGAAGATCTTTCCCCATACTGTAGGCTGTCATTTTTGTCTTATTAACCATATCCTTTGCCATACAGAAGCACATCACGGGGATAAGGAGAAACCTGGTGCTAGGGAAGTTCCCAGGAATCCACAAGGATGACCCAAGCTTAGACTACTAGCAGTAGTGGAGAGGGTGACTGAGCTGGTTTACTCCTGTAATCAGATCGGTGAATACCCTGACTATGATCATGGAGTCTTCATCCAGTAACAGATGGAAACAGATGCAGCGATCCATAGCCAAGCACCAGGCTGAGCTCCAGAAGTCCAGTTGAAGAGAGGGAAGAGGGATTCTATGAGCAGGGGGCATCAAGATCATGATAGGGAAACCTATAGAGACAACTGAACCAAGCTATTGGGAACTCATGAACTTTAGATGAACAGCTGTGGATCCTCCATGGGACTGAACTAGGCCCTCTGCATAAGCAAGACAGTTGTGTAGTTTGGTCTGTTTAAGGGGCCCCTTGGCAGTAGGATCAGGGTCTATCCCTGGTGCATGAGCTGACTTTTTGGAGCTCATTACCTATGGTGGGACACCTTGCACAGCCTTCATGAAGGTGGGGTGCCTAGACATGCCTCAATTGAATGTACCAGGTTTTGTTGACTCCCCACAGGAGGCCTTACCTTTTCATTGTAGGGAATGGGGTGTGGGTTGTGGGGGAAGGCTGCGGGGGAGAGGGAGGAGGAAAGAGGGGGGTATCTGTGGTTAAAAAAAAATTAAAACCACAAATACAGAAAAATCTTTATACTGTCAATTGCTTTATATTGTCAATTGCTTTAATCTCTTGAGTCAATTTGATGTATATTTCTCAATTCCAGGTATACTGTTCTTTAGCTACTTGAGAGAAGATAAAAATCAAATGGCAATGAAAGTCACAGTACGTTGATGTCAATTGATTTTAAAATCCAAACAATATTCTGATTCATTTGCCTTGATCCACTGAGAGAGGGAGGGTTTGTTTTGATATAGACAGTCTCAGTGGGAAGGTGTGGCAGTTAGAGTGTCTCCAGCTGTGGTGGCAGGACTGTGCATTGACTCTAATCAGGAAGTAAAGAGATGAGCGCTGTACCCTGCTAGCTTCCTGCTTTTATTCTTTTCTATTCTGTCTGGCAGTTCAGTACATAGGAGGGTATCTTCCACATTCAGGGTGGGTTTTCCATCCTCAGTTAAACTTCTCTGGAAACATACTCACAAATATGCGCAGAGGTGTGTTGTCTCCTGAGTGACTCCAGATACCGTCAAGTTAACAATGAAAATTAACCACCACATGCACCGTGTTGTATTTTCATTTGTGTGTATATAATGACATGGTCAACTCAGCATAAAAATATTTATGCCCCCAAACTTTACATTTTGTGGCATTTACGAATAAATTCTGTTTATCTGAAAAAAAAAATCAAATGGCAGCTGTATATCGTGGAATTCCTGGAGTGGCAATAGAACAAATAGATAAATGAGAAGATGTGCAAACAGAAATTTGAGAGTTTTTAAGAAACATATAAAAATAAGAACTTTCACTTTGGAAATGATCTACTACATGTTCAACTGTCGGAAAAATAGGTGATTTCAAGTTAGGCTTTATCCATGTGAAACTTCATTGTTATCCAATACTTCTGAACAAAAAATATTTTGAAACATAACTTCTGATGTTAACAGGTTAACCCGTTAACATAACAGGTTTGGAACTAGTGGGGACTAAGTATATTTTCAATAGATTAATAACAAATAGGAAACATTAACTTAAAAGCAGAATTGCATTTCCAGTTTGATGATAAAGCCATATGGGTAAAATAAGGACATATTTCATATGTCTAAGGCATATGTCTAAGAGATTGTCTCCTAAGGACTTTTACTGTACAGTAATAATAACAACTAATGTGGTTTTTTTGTTTTGTTTCATTTTGTTTCGTTTTGTTTTGTTTTGTTTTTTTGAGACAGGATTTCTCTGTGTTGTTTTAGTGCATGTCTTAGATCTTTCTCTCTCTAGACCAGGCTGGCCTTGAACTCACAGAGATTGGCCTGCTTCTGCCTCCCAAGTGCTGGGATTAAAGACATGTGCCACCACCACCCAGTAGCCAATATGTTTATTACATGTGAGTAACAGATGGTTCACTTAGTGTATCATTTAATTTATTTTTGTTTGTTTTGTTTGTTTTGGTCCTGGAGTTGAAACAAGGCATATACAAGGCAATTTTTGGATGATTGAGTGACATTCCTGTGCCATGTTATCTAAAATTGTAACTATTTTCATCACAAGGAAGTAAATGTTTCAAATGGTAGATTATCAGATCTTGATTTAATCACACTGTTGTATATAAATACGCTTAGGCACACTCCTCAGCATAAAAATGCACAATCAAGAAAAGCAAATGTTCTCTCAAAATACATCCAGAATTCTTTGGTTTTGTTTGTTTGTCTGTTTTTGTTTTGAGAGACTATATAACCCAGGATGGTCATGAATTTGTTCTTTTACCTCAGTTTGCTGACTGCAGGTCTCCCTATATATAGTACCATCCTTGATATGTAAAAAAATGAAACACTGAATTATTTATGTAGGTGGAAAATCTCTGTTTCCTTCTGCTTGGTTTGTACTGTACTTCTTATGACTACAATATTTCATTCCAAGTAAATAAAATACTTCAACATTTCATATATTCTAGGAAACCATAAGCTATAGGAACAGGGAATCATTCAATATATATTTTTGAAGAGATGACACTAATGGAAAAGTATTGCCATTCATTTGCTTCTTACAGTATTATTTCATTTACAAAATTATTCACATGGATGTTTTACAAAAGTTGTAATTTGGAAATCTTTTGTAAGTAAATATTGAAATATTCCATTACTTTTAGATTTTCATGATAACTGAATTAATTGGTATAATGTTTGCCTATTATCATTTGTTCACTGAGATTATTTTCTCATGGTTTGCAATTACATAAATGAGTTAATAAAAAAACACAAATGTTTTATACTATATTTGGCATGGATTTCTACGGGAAATCAGGTTTGTACAAAGTGAAGAAGAATGATGTTTGGATTTAATTAGCTAAAATAATACTTTATATATCTGAAAAAGTCTGTAATATTTTTCTTTCTTGTGTCTCTATTAATAAGTGTTCATTCTTCAAAAAGAAATGCATAAAAGACACCATGTGATCGTCTCAGAGCTAACTCAGTGGTGAAACAGGTTTTCCTCTGATTATTTTGAAATGATAGATGCATTCCTATGATTCTGGCTGCATCATTCACTATTTATAAAGACATAGAATTACCCCGTGTCATCAACAATGATTGAATTTATGGAGAAAAAAAATTTACACATGTACACACATTTGAAGTAAATTACATTATTTTTTATATACTGGAATACAGTGTCCTAAATGATAAAGCCAAGTGCATCAACAAATACTATGTGACTTAAGAAAGTCAAACTTGATGATGTAAGGAGTAGAGTGCTGGTTACCAGATGCTGGGGTGGTTCGGGTAGGGATGAATTGACTGAGTATAGAAAGCTTCAGATATACAGGAGGGATGAAGTGAGCAAGTCAGTAATAATTTATCCTGTATTTCTAGTTGCTTGTTGGAGACTGACCTAGGCCTGTGTGAATTAGATCTATTGTGCTTTGAATTTCTGCCAAGAGGCTTGCAAAGACAGGATGGCCTTGGCCTAACTAAGAAGTATACTTTTTAGACATAACCTTGAACAGTAATCGGCCAGCTGCAGAGCCTTGGACCAAAGAGACTTCACCTCCCCCCGACCACTCTAACTTCTTCTGAAAAATTTCCACTCTCCTTTCTCTGCTCCACCTCTCTGCTTAAAATCCTGTATAAAAGCATCAGCATTCAGTTAATAAACGGAGCCTTGACGTGACTCAGACTGACTCTTGTCATTCATTATATGTGCAAGGCTTCCTTCCTTTCTCGTCCCCATTGGCTTTCAGGTGTTTCCTGGCCCGAGACCCACGAATAACTGAACCTGCTGGACTGGTCAGTTGCTAAAACCATACATTTAAAATGTTCTTTCTTTCTCTAACAATGACTTGTGAGGTGATGAATAAACTAAAAAACTCAATACTGCAATATGTTTCTTCACCAAAACATCACACTGTCTCCATAAATATACATAATTAATATTTATTAATTATAACATAAATTTAAGTAAAATAGAAAAATAAGGTTAATAAAAGTGCATTAACATTAAGAAATCAATGTGGTTGAAAGTCAAAATAACTTTAGACCTCCCTGTACACCTTGGTCTTAATATGCACCTTACATTTCAATTTAAATCTGTGGCTTTGGTGACATCCTCCATAACGGAACACAAATTCAAAATTTAATGAAAAGGTTTTTGTCTTTGTAAAATGTGTTTGTAGTAATCTTTGGATGGATTATTTATTTTTGTTTCTGAAAATAATTTATGGTTTCCTAAAAGAATACTTCCAAGTACAATTCACTTAAGTGTCTCAAGGGAACCTTATTATTGATTTTCTTTGCTATTATTTCCAAATGTCACATTTTTCTTTGTAAAAACAGTACTATTTCATTTAAAAATATTTCGGGAAGAAAGCACAGAATCCCAATCTAATTTCATTCGTTTCTATGTTTCTAGTTATGAGGTAGTTTTCCTTAACTTGAATGTATGGAAACTACGTATTATATGCAAAAGAAACACTGTGACTCCCTGTACTTTGTAAAACTCAAAACACACTTTAAAATCACCAAGTCACTGGGAATAGAAAAATCATTTGACAATGGATTTCTTTAGATGCATAAAACCGTATTATTCCAAGCACACTTTTTGTCTGGGTATGGCTTCAAAAAGTGTTTTGTGTGCATTTCCTGGTATATACTATTATCACATGTTACACACATACATACACACACAAGTATATTTGTATGCAGGTATGTATGTGTATATATTTATGTATTGCTTCTAGATAGATAGAATGATAGATAGATAGATAGATAGATAGATAGATAGATAGATAGATAGATAGATGATGGATAGAAAGAAAGAAAGAAAGAAAGAAAGAAAGAAAGAAAGAAAGAAAGAAAGAAAGAAAGAAAGAAAGGAAGAAAGAAAGAAAGAAAGAAAGATAGATAGATAGATAGAGTTGTTCTTTTTTCCTCAATTACTATTGGATGATTAATTCTGTTTCTCTATTTGACTGGCTCACAAGGTACCATGTGTGTTTCTGTGAGAAGTTTTTTTGGTTGTTTTTAACATTTGCATTAGTAAATTAGGGGAAGTTACTTTCTATCGGCAATGTGGCTAGATCTCAGTCAATGGGAAAGGCCTAAAACTACAAATAGTTTGAACTTTCCCAAATCAAATAAGAGATCATTCTTCTTGTTTTACTGACTCCAAACTCCTAAGAAAGCCTCAATGCTTCTTGGATTTGACCCTGTAGACCTCCAGACTAGAACTTCAGCATAGACTCTCTTGGTCATGGCCTTTAAGATTTGAGCTCCAATCTCCTATTATCTGTGGTTCTCCAGCTTGCTATCTCATTCTACATACTTTGATTCATGTTTTACATCTATGCCAGGGAGAAATATCTAATTCATCTGGCATTTCTTAGTGTCATATACAGCCTCTGTGTATTTATACCAGGAAATGCACACAAAGTATTTTATGAAGCCATACCCATAGAGCCATCTCACAGTGAATGAGTTCCTGAAGTAACCTCTAAGAGGATGCACTGAGGAATACTGAGTGTATGGGACGATAGGGGCCTGTTCAGTGGCATGGGGCAAGTCAGAGTATTGAGTTTCAAGAGCAATGTCAGTGACTCCAGAGAACAGTAAGTATGAACTTCATGTTCTGAGGGGCAACAGACTAAGAAATAAAAAATGATCAAGAAAATGTAAAAAGATAGGGGAGACTAAGACTGTAGCTTGCCTGAAATGACCTTTACTCAGTATTAATTAACATGAGAATCCAAGAGCATGGGTTCACCCATTTCTCCAACCTGGAAGAGTGTCTTGTGTTTTCTTATTCTGGGCATTTTGGGACTCAGTCTGTTTTCTACTTTTAAAATACAGTTGTTTTGTTTTCATTCTCTGATGTATTTGCATTATGAAGCTCTCAAAAATTTCATGATTGATCTGAATCTCCAAGCATGTACTTTATTTTAATAAGTCACGTTTATGTGTAGGAATCCCAGATGGGTATGCAATGAATTGTAATACCAAAAAGAAAATATGTGTTCTCTTCAATGAGGAGGTGATACGAATCCATTCCAAGTATTTATAAGGTAATAATAAGGTCCTTAAAAATATTTCTAAAATCCCTACCATCACACATTTACCTTACCTCTTGAGTCATTGTTAACCTGTAATTAAAATGTTTACCTACTTCACTAAAACTAATAATCACAATAGAAGAAGCTGAGTGGAGGTTCTTATGCCAATGAGATATCCCAGCGCATAAGCATGCTTGCCACACAAGCCTGGTGATCTTAGTTTGATGCCTGGAAAGCATAATGAAAGGAGAAAAAAATGACTCCCAAAAGTTGTCATTTGACATAATAGACAGATGCATTCATATGTGCACATGCACACATACACTACTAATAACAAATATAGTAAATTAAATTACTATATTTTAAAAGTTTCCAGAATGCAACCTTTCCCAAACAATGGTCTTAGTAATTGAAACTTTACCTATTGATTTTTCTGAAAATCCTATTGCCCAATATGGTTGTGTTTTCAAACTGATAACTGCATCTTTATTATATTGGTATTTTAATTTTGAAATTATATGAATATTATGAAGGGTACTGTGTGTGTGTGAGTATGTGTGGGTGTGCATGTGCATGCCAAAGATGTTTTCCAGATTAACAGTTCTTAAGTCAGAGATGAATAAGAATTAACACTGCTATTTTATTAAGATAAACAATCATTCTTACACTCATTTATGCAAAGTCATTAGATGTTTTGCATAATTTCTTGATCAATTCATTAATTCAGAATTCGTTCTTAGTTTGAAATTCTGTATCTGCTTGCATGTAGATGTTTGTGAATGGCTACTAACAATGGTTTATGATGCAGTTGATGCAGAAGTAGGATGGAAGAAAACGTTCAATTATAGCAATTTATTCCAGACTTTAAAATGATAAAATAAGTAAATACATTTTAAAGATCCTAAACGAAAAAAAATAAGAACTCCTATTTGATGTATAGTTTAACTTTTTCTACTGGGTTAAGCTATTTATAAACGTAATGATATTTTAGTTCTATAATATTTTAGAGCATATGGTAATCAGTTGAAGAACATTTTAAATTATATATTTCTCTTTCTTTTTCTTTACTTGTCATTTGATGAAGACTTTAACTTATATTGGTCTTGCTGCAAAATATTGGCTTAAAATATTACATGAACTTTTAGAATCTGACATACTCACAGATGTTAGAAAAGAAAATACTCTTCTATAGTTCTTAACTTACTTCAGAGTAGTTGCTAAGCTTACAGAGAAATAATACATTACATATTTACATCACCAATTTAATACTGAGCCTCCTTGATATCATTAACTAATCTTACATGTTCATATATACATATAGTAGCTTAAAGTTGCTCAATGTGAAATGATGAATAGTATGTTTGTATGTACCTGTGTGTGTATGTGTAGGTATATAAATATATAAGTATTTGCATCAAGAAACTATATTTTACCTAAATACATAAAGACAGACCTGGATTGACAAGGTGGTTCAGGGGTTAAATGTGTTTATTGTGCAAGCCTGACAACATGAGCTCTACACCAGAAACCCATGTCAAATTAGGAAAGAACCAATGCCTCCAAGTTTTTCACCAGCCTCTCTAGGTGCCCTGAGGCACATCATAGTATATGCCCCCTTACATACACATCACTCTCACACCATACACACATCATGAACATGCAAACACTCACATTCACACAGTCAAAGTCACTCACACACACAAACTCACACTGCACTCTCACACCACACAAACACTCACACACTCACATTCACACAATCACATTCACCTATGTAACACACAATCACACATTCACAGACACTCTAAAATAAACAAATAAATAAAAAAAAAACCTTTAAAACAGTACAGGTCTTTTGACCTAAAAGAAGTAGTTGAGAAATAAGAGATGTTAAGTCAATATCACATTTACCATAAAGTCTTTTAGTAATTAAAATGCAAAGACTGTAGTTGAAGTTTTGCTACACTGCATTTCACAATTGTAAAAGTCAGATGCTTGCAAGTATTGCTTGTAATAAAACTATATGTGAGAACACTTTATTTTTGCACAACTCCTATGATGAACTGCTTTTCTTTCCTTTTTAAAGCAAACAGAAACACTCAGTCTTTCTAATTTTGCTGAGATTTCTTTTACACATAGAAGAGGTTGCAGCACCAGAGTTGTAATGATGAGTCTGGCCATTATTCGACATCTCTGGAATTTCTCAAAGTTCAGACTTTATGTACAGTGTCATCATTAATTTTTGTTTGCAACTACAGGCCAGAGACATACAAAGCCTGAAGTGAGTTTTAATAAGCCACACTTCTCTATAAAATGATAATTACAACTCCATTTTATCTGATTCTAAAAAGACTCCTTGTCTACGTTCTGTCATATATTGTGGATCATAGGCGTTAAAAAGCCACAGTGGCTTTAGTAGGAAGGACAGATGAGCTAGAACGCACAAAATATCTTACAAAATATCTTCAAGTGTATCTTTTCCTGAACTTAGTAACATGAACTGACTGTGATATCCATGTTTTCATTCTCTGTCTTGTGTCTACTATAATGTGAGTTATCACTTAGAGTGGGCCCTACAGCAAGTGATAGGAAAACTGAGGGAAAAAACACTTAATAAGGGAAGATAATTTGTTTCAATTAAGTGAAGAACACAGACATGGAATTGTCTAGGATTTAACCCAGTCTTACACTAATCATACTCAGTCTTTTCTTGCTGTGATTTATCTGCTCTAAAATGTCACTGTTATAGAGCCCATGTAGTTGTTGACAGCAACAACATGCTAATGTCCTAGGTTTAGATTACATAGAGAAAAAAGGTTGTGTGTCCACACATTCCCAATTGTATTGTTTAAACAGGTTTGGGTAAGAGACACCGCAGAATCAGTAGAAACAGCAGGCGAATAGAGCCAATTTGTTTAACTGTGTCTAGGTCCAGTGTCCCTCAGGAGACCTAGTTTTGTTTTAATCCCATGGAATGAGAGTAGGGAAAAAATTTTGTTTATTTTGCCTCATTTCTGCTTTAACCTAAATTTTGTGATCCCAGGAGAAGAGGAAGCATGCTGGCAAGGCAGAAATGACAAGCGAAAGTTCCAGCTATGAATATGAAAAAGAGCAGAACAATTTGTGAGAATGATTTTCCTTTCCTGTGTCTAATCTTGCAGCATATTTCCTTGGGAAATGACAGTCCCAGTAGCATATGTGAGGCTGACATGCCACGTGCACTGCTTTACGGGGAGGCATGGCAGGAAGCTCTGATCAGAACGTTCTTGGAGCTGTGCTCCTAGTGTTTGCTGACAGGAATTCAGAGACACTTGCTTGCCAGATGGGAAGACAAATGTCTTCAGAATGGAGAGTGACTTTATATTCATACTTAAGCAATGGATGTCAGTTGCTTAGTTAAAGGGGTTAAAAAGGAAGGGCCTCTACTCACAAGTAATCAAAGGGGTGTTTAAAACTGGAACGCACAGCTGAAGCTGTGGGGAGGGAGTTAAAAGCTTGGCAAGCAATGGACTCCCCGTTTGGACATCTCATCTTTTGTTTAATATTTCAATGCAAAACTGATGTCTTAAATCAGTAATTGCAAATGCAGCAGAGTTGATTCCTACAAGACCTCCATAGCTTTCTTACATCACACTCATATGGATTGG
>CABHPR010136045.1:24318-44007 GCA_902168415.1 Peromyscus melanophrys | reverse complement strand
GTGTGTGTGTGTGTGTGTGTGTGTGTGTGTGTGTGTGTGTGTGTGTGATGTCCATTTGTTTTATAAAGTCTGTAAGCTCCAGTGTTTGTTTAGTTTTTGTCTAGATGACCTGCCCTTTGGGGAGAGTGGTATTTTATAGTCTCCCACTATTAGTGAGTGAGGTTCAGTATGTGATTTAAGCTGTAGTAGTGTTTCTCTTACAAAGAAGGGTGCCCTTGTGTTTGGGGCACAGATGTTAATAATTGAAATGTTATTGTAGTAGATTTTTCCTTTGGTGAATATGTAGTATTCTTTCCTGTGTCTTTTGATTAGTTTTGGTTTGAAGTATATTTTGTTAATATTAAATGGCTATACCAGCTTGCTTTTTAGGTCCATTTTCTTGGAATATATTGTATTTTTATAGGTTTCTTCTTTCGGTTAGGAAAATTTTCTTCTATGAGTTTGCTGAAGATATTTTCTGCTGTGTTTTTCTGTGATTATGTACCACATTTTCTTTATCCATTCTTTGGTTGAGGGGCATCTAGGCATTCTTTGGTTGAGGGGCATCTAGGTTGCTTCCAGGTTCTGGCTTTTATGAATAATGCTGCTATGAACATAGTTGAGCAAGTGTCCTTGTGGTATGATTGATCATCCCTTAGGTATATGCCCAAGAGTGGTATCAAGTCTTAAGGTAGATTGTTATCTGGTTATCCTTTGCTTTACATCTAGTATCCACTTATGAGTGGGTACATACCATTTGTCCTTTTGAGTCTGGGTTACCTCACTCAGGATGATATTTTCTAGTTCCATCCATTTGCCTGCAAATTTCACGATGTCATTGTTTTTCTCTGCTGAGTAGTACTCCATTGTGTATATGTACCACATTTTCTTAATCCATTCTTCTGTTGAAGGGCATCTAGGTTGTTACCAGGTTCTAGCTATTACAAATAATGCTGCTATGAACATAGTTGAGCATGTGTTCTTGTGGTATGATTGAGTATTCCTTGGGTATATGCCCAAGAGTGGTATAGCTGGGTCTTGAGGAAGATTGATTCTCAATCTTCTGCGAAACCACCATACTGATTTCCAAAGCAGCTATACAAGATTGCACTCCCACCAACAGTGAAGGAGTGTTCCCCTTGTTCTACATCTTCTCCAACATAAGCCGTCATCAGTGTTTTTGATCTTAGTCATACTGACAGGTGTAAGATTGTATCTCAGAGTCATTTTGATTTGCATTTCCCTGATGACTAAGGATGTTGAACAATTCCTTAAGTGTCTTTTGGCCATTTGGGATACTTCTGTTGAGAATTCTCTGTTGACATTTGTAGCCCATTTTAAAATTGAATTGCTTGGTATTTTGCTGTCTAGTTTCTTGAGTTCTTTATATATATTTGGAGATCAGCCCTCTGTCAGATGTGGGGTTGGTGAAGATCTTTTCCCATTCTGTAGGCTGTTGTTTTGTCTTATTTACTGTGTCCTTTACCTTACAGAAGCTTCTCAGTTTCAGGAGGTCCCATTTATTAATTGTTTCTCTCAATGTCTGTGCTACTGGTGTTATATTTAAGAAGTGGTCTTTTGTGCCAATGCTTTCTAGGCTACTTCCTACTTTCTCCTCTATCAAGTTCATGAAATTTGCAGGCAAATGGATAGAACTAGAAAATATCATCCTGAGTGAGGTAACCCAGACTCAGAAAGACAAACATGGTATGTTATCACTCATAAGTGGATACTAGATGTAAAGCAAAGGATTACCAGACTGCAACTCACAACTCGAGAGAAGCTAGGAAACAAGGAGGGCCCTAATTGGGATGTATGGATTACCTTGAGAAGGGGAAACAGAGGAGATTCTGATGAGTAAACTGGGCATGGGGGGAATAGAGGGTAGGGGATGGGGGATGAGAACATGAGGGAACAGGATGGTCAAGCTGGGGGAGGGATAGAGTGGGAGAGCAGTGAAAGAGATATCTTGATAGAGGGAGACATTATAATGTAAGAGGGAATCCTGGTGCTAAGGAAATTCCCAGGAATCCACAAGGATGACCCCAGATTAGACTACTAGCAATAGTGGTGAGGGGGCCTGAACTGGCCTACCCTGGTAATCAGATTGGTGAATACCCTAACTGCCATCATAGAGCCTTGATACAGTAACTGATGGAAGCAGATGCAGAGATCCATAACCATGCTCCAGGCCGAGCTCCAGGAGTCCAGTGGAAGAGAAGGAAGAGAGATTATATGAGCAAGGGCATCAAGATCACGATGGGGAAATCTACAGAGACAACTGAACCAAGCTCATAGGAACTCACGAACTTTAGACCGAGAGTTGTGGAACCTGCATGGGACGGGACTAGACCCTCTGCATATGAGAGACAATTGTGTAGCTTGGTTTGTTTGAGGAGCCCTAGGCAGTGTGATCAGGATCTATCCCTGGTTCATGAACCAGCTTTCTGGATCCCATTACTTATGGTAGGACACCTTGCTCACTCCTGATAAAGTGGGGAGGGGCTTGGTCATGCCTCAACTGAATGTACCAGGCTTAGCCCTGCCCCGCCCCATGTGGGAGAACTTACCCTGTTGGAGGAGGGGATGAGGGGCAGGAGAGAGATGTTGGGGGGGGGGGGCAAGAGGAGGGATGAGAGGGGGATCTGTGGTTGATATGTAAAATGAATAAAAAAGAAAATATTTTTGGGTCTTTGAGCTGAGAATCTTCTCCTTCCCTTATTCCTATTATTCTTAAATTTATTCTTTTCATGGTGTCCTGAGTTGCTGGATAATTTGTGTCAGGAGTTTTTTAGATTCAACATTTTCTTTGACCAATATATCTATTTCTTCTATCATATCTTCAACACTTAAGATTCTCTCTTCCATCTCTTGAATTCTTTTAATGAAGTTTGACTCTGTAGTTTCTGTTTGAACTCCTAAATTTTTTATTTGCAGAACTCTTCAGTTTGTATTTTCTTGATTAATTCTATTTCCATTTTCAGGTCTTGAACAGTTTATTCATTTCCTTCCACTGTTTTTTTTTTTTTTGATGTTTGTTTACTATTGTTTTTTGTGTTTTGTTTTGTTTGTCTCTGCGTGTTTCCTGGATTTCTTTAAGGGACTTATTCCTTTACTCCTACTTTTGTCTGTGTTTTATGGCATTTCTTTAAGATAGTTTTTCCCATTTCATCCTTAAGCACCTCTATCATCTTCCTAAAGGTTTTTTTTCTTCTGCTTCAGCTATGTTGGAATATTAAGGGCCTGCTGTGGTAGGATAGCTGGGCTCTAGTGGAGTCATATTTCCACGGCTGTCATTTATTTTGTTTTATGCTAGCATCTAGGCATCTAGGGTTAGGATAATTATAGGTCTAGGTGCTGATTTCTGGATTTGTTGTTGTTGAGTGGGTATTTTGTTCCTTGGTTTTTGTTTCTTCTCTGGGTTTTCAGAGAGTGTGATGGTTGTGTGTTCTCTCATAGAGATTTTTCTTTGGAGCTGACAGTTATGGCTACTGGGGGTTCCACTTAAATGTGTTTCTGGTATTGGGAGCTGATGCTTAGGAATTGGGATAAGTAGGAGTCTGAAGGAGTTCATAAGAGGGAGGAGTGTGGTGATATATTGTGTTCCCTAAAATATTGTGCACCCTAATAAACTTATCTGGTGTCAGAGAACAGAACAGACACAATAGTAAACATAGAGGCTAGGCAGTGGAAGCACACGCCTTTAATCCTATATCACTTGGGAGGCAGAGATCCATCTGGATCTCTGTGAGTTTAAAGCCACACTGGAAACAGCCAGGCATGGTGACTCACGCCTTTAATCCCAGGAAGTGAGCCTTTAATCCCAGGAAGTGATGGCAGAAAGGTATATAAGACGTGAGGACCAGAAATTAGGCTGGTTAAGCTTTTGGGTTTTTGAGCAGCACAGTTCAGAGAGGCATCCACTCTGAGGAAACAGAATCAGCTGAGAAACTGGCAAGGTGAGGAAGCTGTGGCTTGTTCTGCTTCTCTGATCTTCTAGCATTTACCCCTATAACTGGCTCCCGGGTTTGTTTTATTAAGACCATTTAAGATTCATGCTACAGAGGAGAGCAGAATATTCAACCAGAATCTGCTTATTTTGATTCCTTGGAATGGGGAGAGACAGTGGAGAGGTCACCACAAAGGGCCTGCTTTGTCACTGGGGATGAAACTGGGGGCTTTGATCTAGAGGAGCAGAAGCAATGGGGAAGATCTACAGTCAGCCTACCTGCTTCCCAGGAATGAGTCACAGGTGAGTTATCAGGAAGTGCTTGATGTATTTGGGGGCTGGGATAAAGCAGCAAGTGAGGAGAGGTATGTTAAGAGGGGATGGTCTGTAGGATCCAAAGGAGATGTGGCAGGAGGGGAGGAAGGCTGCTGGAGGTGTTCTGTTGCAGTACCAAGAAAGCTATTGGGGAGACTGGATTTGGAGGAGCAGAAGAAGAGGTGTAGATTTGCCTTCAGATCACTTATTGTCCAAACTTTGTTGAAAACGTATCATTTCTGATGACTCTGTGAGTGCAAGTTCTCTACTCCACTGTATCGTATTTTATGTTTTAAATTAAGGCAAGCAACATATACAGGGGCAGCAAATCTCTCTATAAAAGGCCATATTATCCCTGATGCATCTCTTAACAATGCCCTACTTACAAACCAGCTACAGACTAGTGTGAAAGAACTGGTGTGGCTGAATCCCAATACATTTAATTTATAAAAGCAAAAGATTGAGAGAAGGTTTGTACTTGGCTATTATTTGTCAGATTCTGACTTTCTACAGTGGCTGGCATTTTCATATTTTCCACTGTCTGTGTCTGGCCCCTTCATTTCACTGTATCTGCACTGCATCCAGGGTAGATACTTATCTACATCATATCCTGGAGTATCTTCTAAATGCTTGTGAGAATGAGTGCTGTCAGGGCTGGCATTGCTATTTGAATTCCTGCTGGATGTCTGGGTTTCTAGTTTCCTTTTTGTTTAGAAATTTAGATTTTTACTTTTTCATTGAGAAAAGATTAACCCTCCCCATTCTGACTTGGAAGCCTGTTAAAATCTGGAAGAGACAATGAAGACAAGCAATGAATGGAATTGTGCCTTTACCAATAACAGTGTGTAAGGGTCCCCTTTTCCACGTCTACATCAGAATTTGTTGTTATGGGTATTCCTGATCATCGCTGTGGTGGTGTTGTGTTCCCCAAAATATTGTGTACCTTAATAAACTTATCTGGGGTCAGAGACAGAATAGCCACAATATTAAATAGAGGTTAGGCAGTAGTAGCACACGCCTTTAATCCTAGCATTCCAGAGACAGAAATCCCTCTGGATCTCTGTGAGTTCAAGGCCACTTTGGAAATGGCCAGGCATGGTGACCCATGCTTTTAATCCCAGTAAACCAGCCTTTAATCCCAGGGAGTGGTGGTAGAGAGCAGAAAGGTATATAAGGCGTGAAGAAACTCGAGGCATTTGGCCTGGGCAGGCATTTGACCTGGAGAAGCATTTGGCCTGGTTAAGCATTCAGGCTTCTAGCAGCAGTTCAGCTGAGACCCATTCTGGATGAGGACTCAGAGGCCTCCAGTCTGAGGAAACAAGACCAGCAGAGGATCCGGTGAGGTGAGGAAGCTGTGGCTTGATCTGTCTCTCTGACCTTCCAGTGTTTGCCCCAGTAACTGGCCTCAGGTTTGATTTTATTAATAAGAACTTGTAAGATTCATGCTACACATCGCTATTCTGACTGACATAAGATGGAATCTTTACATTGTTTTAACCTATATTTCCCAGGTAGCTAAAGATTTTGAAAACTTTCTAAGGTGTCTACCAGCCATTTCTATTCCTTCTTTTAAGAACTCTGTCCAGTTCGAAAGCCCATCTTTCTAATTGGTTTGTTTTCTTGTTTATTATTTTTCAGTTTTGTGCATATTCAAGATACTAATTCTCTTCATTCAACTGAGTTTCCTTTGCTGCATGGAAATTGTAATATGAAGTCCAGTTTCTAAGTAGTTGGTCTCAGTTCCTATACTACACAGTCCTACCCAGAAAGGTCTTCCCTGCACCATAAGGTTAAAGTGTACATCCTACTTCTGGAAATTTCCGTTCATCAGGTCTTGGGCTGAGATTTTTTTTTTAATTCATTTGTGGTTGAGTTTTGCTCAGGGTGAAATATGAGGGTCAAGTTTTATTTTCTACAAGATTTTCCATTATTACTTGTTGAAGGTGCTGTGTCTTCTCCAATGTATATTTTTGACATCCTTGTAAAAAGTTAGTTATCTGTAGCTGTGTGGATTTATATCTGACTACTCTATTTTAATCCATTGTTCTATGCATCGGTTTCCTATGCCAGTACCATTTTCTTTTACTACTATGGCTCTGTGATATAACTTGAAATCAGGTAGGGTGATATTGCTCACAGTATTCTTTTGGTCTACAAGTGTTGGGTATCTTGGTTCTTTGTGCAACCATATAAGTTTTTTGGTTGTGGTTTTACACATCTGTGAAAAATAAAACTGGAATTTTTACTGTGATTGACTTTAATCTATAGAATGTTTCTTCTGGGGTGGTAATTTTCACATTAATTCTTCCAATCCACAGTCATGGAGGATTTTCCCATCTTCAGGTGCCTTCCTTCATTGTTCTTTGCCATTTCTTCATGTTTTCACTGTAGATGTTTTTCATTTACTTAATTAGATTTATTCCTAAGTCCTGTATATTTTGTGCCCACTATAAATAGAGTTATTTATTTGATTTCTTTTGTAGCATGTTTTCCACTGGTACATGAGGCTAGAGATTTGTGTGTGTTAACTTTATATCTTTTGCACTTTGCTAAATGTCTTTATCATTTCTAAGAGTATTTTGTGGAGTCTGTTATGTATAGGATAATATTTTGTGTTAACGGGACTGCTTTGTCTTCTTTTCCTATCTGTATCCCTCTTTGGCTACTTTTAAGATTGTAAACTAATTACAACTTCCTCCTTTCCCTTGTCTTCTTCCACACCCTCCTATAGACCCCTGCCCACTCTCCTTCAAATTTGTGACTGTTTTTCATTAACTGTTAATGCATGTGCACATGTATTTGTTTACACATATATATTCTAAATGTAACCTGTTGAGTTCAAATAATGTCACTCGTATTTATGTTTTTTGAGCTGAGGTTTTGGCACTGGGCAACCAGTCGGTGTGTTCTTCCTCAGGGAGGACCATCTCTCACACTCCCAGCTTTACTCAGTTGCCTATGATTCATTGTGATGTGCCTCAGGTGATGTCTTAGACCCCAGTATTTGCATGACCTTTGATGGTATCAGGAGCCATGGATATCAACCCAGACCCTGGATGCAGTAGGGCCATGGATCCAGACATGGCCCTAAATACAGCCTAGGCACGGATGTCACCATGGCCCTGGGTGGTAGTACTGGCCATCCAGATTAGCATGGCCCTTTCTGCAGCATCGTCCTCAGGCACCAACATGGACTCAGGTGTCTGACCAGACCCCGGTCATCCACATGGCCTTCAATGGTTAATGAAGCCATGGACATCAACACAGATCCTGGCTGCTGCAGGGCCACGAACCCAGATGTGGCTCCTGGTAGCAACCTGGGCCTGGATGTCATCATGTCCCCTGGTAGCAGCACAGGCCACTCAGATCTACATGGACCTGGTGGCAACAAGATCTTCAGACACCAAAATGACCATAGGTGGTGGTCCAGATCCCAGCATCTTTGCGGCCTTGGTGACAACATGGGTCATGGACATCAATACAAACCCTGGCTGTGGTAGGACCATGGACACAGACATGGCCCTAGGCAGCATCCCAGGCCTGGATGTCTCCCCAGTCCTGGGTAGCAAGCAGGCTGCCAACATCAGTCCATTCCTAGCCACCTTTGCCTCTTCAGAACTGCCACAGTACATGCACCATTCCACCTCTTTTTCTCTCCCATTTCTCCACCATGTACTTGCTCATCATCATGGCCCTGTGGATGCCTTCAGGCAGGCCAGACCATGAGGATCAGATTGCCCTATGGGTGTCTTTCACCCACTTAAGCTATGTGGCACCAGATGGGTCTATGTATGCCTCAAAAAATTTATTTTGATGAGGAGTGACACCTACACTTACCTGTGAGTATAAGGGCAAATGTTTATATATTATTATTAGAGATTGTGCTGGATTAGTAAATTATTGGTTATAGATTCTTCTCCTGTAAGCAGGATTTCACTAGCACTGAATAGTTACCTAGGTTTCCAATACCAGGCATGGCATACCTCTTGTTGAGCAGGTCTTATGTCCAATTAGAATATCGTTGGTTATTACCAAAATAAATCCTTGGTGCTAAAGACACCATGCACATAGTCCCAAAGACTTATGATCTGGAACTGACCTGAATGGCCCCTCCCTGAGGAGTAGCTTTCATGGTACCAGAAAGCTCCATGAAAGCTTCCAAAGGAAGGAGGCACCTAATGTCCTACCTAGCTATGAGACCTATGAACCTCATCAACAACCAGCATTGTGTAATGCAATATGGATACATGGATATACATACCTTATATTACTTTTTTTCCTACTCTTGTCTTACTGTTCTAGCTAAGATTTCAACCACTATATTGAATAGGAGTAGAGACAGTATTCATCCCTGTCTTGTTCCTGATTTTAGTGAAACCAAATTTTTCTTCATTTTGCATGATGTTGAGTATAAGCATGATATATATGGTCTTTAATGTGTTTAAGTGTACACTCGCCATTACTTTATCATAAAATGTTGGGTTTTTGTCAAAGAGAGGTCTGGTGATTTCTCTCATGTCAATATATGTGATTGGTAACATTTGTTGATTTCCATATAGTGGTCTACTCTTGAATCTCTAGAATGAATACAACTTAGTCATGATAAATGATCTTTTTGATATGTCCTTGAATTAGACTTGCTAGTATTTTATTAATAACTTTTAGAATTTTTGTGACTAATATTGTTTTGCTGCTGATGCTGTTGTTGTTGAATCTGGTTCTGGCTTGGTACCAGGATGATACTGGCTTCATAAATAGTTTGGCAATTAAGAGCTAGGGCTTTGAACTGAAGAGGGAGTGAGTGGGTGAAGGACATGGTAGTTGAGGGAGTAAAGGGAAGAGAGGAAACGATGTAATTATATTTTAATTAAAAAAAAGAAAAAGTAAAAAGTTTTTATCTTGGTAATAACTTGAGTAATAATACTATTCTTTAAAGTTCTTGGAAAGTCTGCAGAGGGTCCATCTGGATCTGGGTGTTTTCGTGTGGAGGGGTAGACTTACTTTTTGTTAGACAGTTATTACTGCTTCAATCTCATTGCTGGCTCTGTTCAATCACTTATATATTTTTGTGTTATGTTTGGCTTATATCTTGATATTTATTCATTTCTTTCATGTTTTTTCATTTAATGAACTAGAGATTTTAAAAAATTTATTCTTATGATTGTTCTGGATTTTATTTATATCTGCTGTGATATCTCCTTTTTTGTTTCCAATTTTATTAATTTCAGTCGTCTCCCAATCTCTTTAATTTGACTAAAGATTTACCAATTTTTTTTTTTTTTTGGTTTTTTGAGACAGGGTTTCTCTGTGTAGCTTTGCGCCTTTCCTGGAACTCGCTTTGGAGACCAGGCTGGCTTCAAACTCACAGAGATCCGCCTGGCTCTGCCTCCCGAGTGCTGGGATTAAAGGTGTGCGCCACCACCACCCGGCAGATTTACCAATTTTGTTAATTCTTTCAAAGAACGAATTTTGGTCTCATTGATTTTTCATATTTTAAAAAAGATTCTCTTTAATAGTCATACATGCATGTAATGTATTTTGATCAAATTCATTTACCATTCCATCTTCTCTAACTCCTTGCCATATCTTCCCTAGCTCCTTTTCTTCCAGACTTCATATGTTATCCTAATTTTTAAAATGTTTCTATTATGTACTGAGTTCCCTTATTGCATTTAGAGTATAGGTAGCCTCTCAGGACTCACTTCTCTGAACAAAGATGACCCCCCTTCCCCCCATAAGACATCAATGGTTAATAGTTTCTCAGATAGGGTTGGAAATTCATTTGAGCCTCTCCTATCCATTCTTGGGTCTTAGCTGGCTTGATCTTCTGCAACTCTTATGCATGCCATCCTAGCCACAATGAAACGTCACCGTTTTCACTCACGGTAAACAGACCAGATGTATAGATGCAGAGAGTAAAATAGGAGTGGGGGAGGGTTCACTGGAGATCTGAGAGGAGAAAGGAAAGGAAGACCCAGATTAGGTGGATGATGTTTGGTAAATCCAACTGAAGGGAGAATATTCTAGCCACCTGTACTGCTACAGTCTAGTACAAGTAACTAGAAACTTATGGATGTCTACAGGAAGATTTTGAAGACACACAGAAAGTCTAGTATTTGAGTATATTTCAACAGCAATTATACTGATTGTGTCAATTTAGTGCATATTGTACATGTAAACTGAATTCAGTACTGCTCCAGGAAGGACAAATATTATGCCTCAGTTAAATAAAAGGATTAAATATAATTCAAAGGCAAAGTGATTTAGAAACCACCTTAGCCCCCACACCATTTAATGAAGTTTAATTCCAATGAAGGGCTGTGGAAGACACAGGCTGTAAGAAGCTGGAGTCAAATCTGCATAGGCCAGTGTTTCATTGTGTGCTGGGGATATAGGCTAAGAACAGCACTCAGTATTTGTGCCCATGTATACAAACTGTATATGAACATATGTAAATTTGTACATACATACATACATACATACACTATTTTCCCATAGGCATTATTATGGCAAATTTCAGTGCATCAGATATTAAGTCCAAGGTTTAACAATAATCCATAATAGAATAGGACGGTGACTATGGCCGACTATATTGAAATGCCTCTCTTGGCACTCTTGTATGTTGAAGCACTGAAGATTCTGGAAGTGTCACCTGAATCACAGTCCTGTAACTGCAAACATGTGACCTTGATGTCTTTCACACAGTAACTGGGAATCTAGTACAGGGTTGAGGTACTAGATAAGGGAGAGTTACAGCTCAGTCCAATTCGGTGAAGCAGTACATTATACAATTACACTTCACAGAGAATTAAACTGGGTGAATTAATGTTGGTTAAAAAATACCAAATCCAGAAATGTTTATAAAGTCTTTCAGAAAAAGTTTGCTGGTATATAGAACCCTGTAAGCAGACCATAACCCAAACAGAATAAAGACCATCACATAAGAAGCACTCACTCTTTCTCTTATAATGCCATCACTACACACAATGCTGTCTTCAAGATAAATTACATGTTTGACCACAAAAAATCACTTCAAAAAACAGAGAGAAGATAAAAATTGTATTTGAATTTAACATTTTTAAAGACATCATTTGCATAACCATTAACATTGAAAATCAAGTTGCTGTAGGAGTAATAAAGACACATCAGTTACAGTAGGTGCCATGCTGAAAGGAGTGAGCAGACCCAGAATCCACATTGCAATGTAGCTCTTCAGGAATTCAACTACTGAACATGCTCAGTACAAGCTGATCACTGTGAAGTGGAAGGCACTCCACTGGATACTTTCTCTGCCAGTCTTCCCTTGTGGCCACCAGGCAGCTCAGAATATGTCGGGGTAGGCAGCATATGAAGCAATTGCACAGTGGTTGTTGTGGTCTTTGGCAATCTTCATATAGCCCTCTATGCCCCATTCTTTACCCCAGCTGAAAGGAAATATGTTTTTCATTTAGTAGAAAGATCAATGAATGGTTGATTTATTCCAATAACTAGCAAGAAGCCAACTTAACAGAAGGGTCACAAAAAGTTGAGGGTCTGAGTACCAGGAGGCATCTCACACAGAACTGTGAAGACCAGAGCAGAGAAAAGGTAGTTCAGTTCTAACAAACGTGTCAGATTTTAGAAAAACAGTGGCACAAAATAACATTGACACCCAAGAAACCAGTGATAGAACGGAAATGTTATGATAAGACATTGTGAGTAGGTTGTTTATGGTGTAGGGGAGCTCAGAGGTTAAGGGCTGGAGATCAATGTAAAGAGTCATTTAAAAGCTAGATTAACATTGTAGTGTCCCTTGCCGGGCGTTGGTGGCGCACGCCTTTAATCCCAGCACTCGGGAGGCAGAGGCAGGCGGATCTCTGTGAGTTCGAGGCCAGCCTGGGCTACCAAGTGAGTTCCAGGAAAGGCGCAAAACTACACAGAGAAACCCTGTCTCGAAAAACCAAAAAAAAAAACCAAAACATTGTAGTGTCTCTGTAGCAAGTTCTCAGGACATGGAACAAGCTGACTAGTCAGACCAGTGAACTCCATCAATGAGAGGCACTGCCTCAATATAGAACATGGATAATGATTGAGAAACAACTGACACTAACACCAGGTCACTACACATGTGCACTTGCACACACAAGTGTTTATAGACATGCAAGCATGCATGCATGCATGTACATATACCTCATACATGTACATGGGAAAATAAAAACAGGCTTTGTTCAACTTAAGTGGGACAAAGTTTTCTAGGTAGGCTGCGTACTCAAACACTGACTATAAGAGAGAATCCCTTTGTGAATCCTCTGGAAGTGCACCCAAACACTGAACCATCTCTCCAGTCAGTAGAATTTCAAATACAGATTTTTTTTTGGCAGTTTATACCTGTTCTTGAGCAGCCAGTAGCGTTTACCATCTGTTTCATTTCCCTCAGATCCATAGCCAACCACCAGAACTGCATGATTCACAGAATAACTGCTGCAGTTTGGCTCATGGTAAATACCTGAGAAATAAAGTGGAAGCTGATGTGAGATGCCAGAACACCTGAGAGTGACCACTGCCACCAACAATAGGGATGCATTTTCAAAGATCCCAGAAATGATGTAAGCTACAGACAGACTTAAGAGTTGAATGAATTGTTATTGAGAATACTAATATACATATAGTTTCACAGAAAACTGAAGTAACCAAAATAAACATAGATTTGTTGATAAACAGTTGCTTAGGTGCATATAAGATGACTAATTAGAATCTTCAGTTTTTAAACTAGAAGCTCAAGCCAAGTAAAACTCACTGAACTGAAATTACTCAGTTCAAGAGGCTTATTAAGAATTTGATTTCAGATGTACAGTTTCCATAAAAATCTAAAACACCCACCAAATTGAGGATGGTTTTAAAATAAGCTAAACAGTAGATTTTATAAAATATGATGTACTTACATGAGAGGGCCATATCAGTTGAAGATAGAACTCAGTATTATTGTGTGGGGAGGAAAATTCATAAACCCAAAGTCACATATAATTTATAGATAAACAGCATTTCATGAACATGGCATGGCATGGGGATTTCACTTGTTTTCATATCTATAGGGAAATATGCTTACCTCCTTTGTAGAACCTGAAAGAATCATGGGAAGCATCAACTGCAGCAGAGATAGGCCCTATATTTGCTACAGCAATCAGTAGGTAATCCTCATTCGCTGGGAGGGACACAAAATCTACGATATAAGCACTGGAGTTCTCAGGACGGTACCTGCAAGGTCCTTCCTTAAAAGATAAAGAGATAAGAGGCTCAGTTACTTCCACCCACCTCCTGGGGAGCATGCATCAGAACCACAACCCTGCACTTTGCAGCTGAGCATCCCCATGTCTGGACTGTTTTAAGTCATCCGAGGAAGTGAAATGTTACTGGGAGATTTGGAACTGAAAATCAACTCTCATGTCTTCAATGACACCTCATAGGTTTTCAAGTCCATAAGAAATTTTCCCAGGGAGAAATCTCCATTATATGTGAAATGGTTCACATATTCTCTGTACAAGCAGGGACAGCTATATGGAAACTACCACATTAGAAATCTGTGCAAAGACTGATACTTTAATGAGACCACTGATGGTGTGCAGTGATTCTGCCTTCCAATATGAGTCCTGAAAACAGTGGATTATCCTGCAATTGTCCCTTGCCTAAAGCTGGCTGAAATGACAGTGGTGTAGAAAATCTACTTACTTTTGCCTCATATGGATAGGTTGCCTCAGCCTCCAGACCTTTATTGTCCAAAACATACTTGTAGGCATTGTATGCAGTACCATTACTACAGCCATTATTGCCTTGAAGTTTAGAACAGTCTACTAGGTTTTGCACACTTAGAAGGGTCAGGTTGCCAGTTTTCCAGACCATCTGTCCTTCTATGGCACCAGTTGCAGCAAAAGCCCAGCAAGAACCACATTTACCCTGAGCAGGGAAGTAAAGATTGTCAATATACAAACAAATACCAACCCCAGCAACAACAATTATTATCTGTCCATAATAATTTATGAAAATGTACTAGCAGTTGACAGATGCCTAGGGAGGGATGGTACTCTCCTAGAGGACATGACTGCTGGCAGTTTGCACATGTCCCAGTCAATGACCACACACACATGAACATTTGAGCAGGACCTACTGGTTTTATGGGTTATTAATGATAACAAAAGAAGAAATAAATCCAGAGACAGATATGGTAGATGACAATAGAGATATTGAGAGAGAGAGAGAGAGAGAGAGAGAGAGAGAGAGAGAGAGAGAGAGGTGAATTGTTAGGATAAATATCCATTGTGTAAATGTATGAAGTTTTCATAGAAGAAGAAATGAACTGCACATCTCTCCACATTCAATAGACACACATAGACATCAAGTATTTTTGTCTTCAAAGTGGTTTCAGAATATGGGCATGTGCCACTGTCTTACCTGATTCCGTACAGGAGTCACATAGCCTTTCTCTCTCCAATCCACAAAATTGGGGAATTCACTAGCTAGGGAGTTCTGAACATTTTTTGCTGTCATGGCAGCCGGAACTGGAATATCAGTCATCAATTTTCTGTATTCCTTAGCAGTCTTCCAGGAAAATAACATTAATAAAAAAACAAAGCAAAAATAAACAAACAAACCACATAAAAAAACACCCAAAACAAAAAGACTGCATGTAAAGAACTGAAGAAAACACAGTGTGAAGCAATCCATGTCACCCTCACCATGTCACCAAAGGCATTCATTTCCATGGTGAAGCCATGCTTCCCCAGGCCATTCTCATCATTGTGACGTTTGATCATCTTCATATTTTTTTCCCATACTGCTCTCTTCTGTGCTTCTTCTTCCTGGAAATAAGCATAATGAATGGCATTTCTTTCTAACTAAACTGTGGAAAAAATCTGACCAAGTAGACTTGCTGCTGCAGTGAACAGAGGTCAAAGGGAGGGCGCTATGGACACGATAGCACACATTGTCCACATACTGAGGAAAAGAGAATCTGGCCACCCTGTGCGCACACTGACTGCGATTAGATAATGTTTCAGTGAAGGGTGTGGTATATGACCTCTAATGTACCTAGACACTTGCAGCAGTAATGATAATTCATTCTGGGGTTCTTCTGGACAGTTTCCAGTTTACCAACCAGGATGTATGATTTTCCATATTTTATCTTCCACTCTTGCCATTCAGCATCCAAACTGGGATCAAGTGCTGGAGCACCTGAGGCCACTCCAAAGCACAGGATGACCAAGAAGACAGCAGGCATCATGACTCAGGGACCTGGAGAGGGAAGAGAAATGAAGATGTGACCACACCAATATTTTTTAAGATGTCTTCTTATTCCTTCCTAACAAATTAATCCATCTGTGGTCAATAATATTCTTTGAAATAGTCTTCCAAATACTTTTTGAAAGATTGTGGGAAAGGCTTAGGATATGTTTGAA
This sequence comes from Peromyscus melanophrys, assembly GCA_902168415.1. Classification (NCBI taxonomy): domain Eukaryota; kingdom Metazoa; phylum Chordata; class Mammalia; order Rodentia; family Cricetidae; genus Peromyscus; species Peromyscus melanophrys. The sequence continues at coordinate 28,335 of CABHPR010136045.1, read as the reverse complement.
ATAAATCAACCACTGATAATTATTAGTTCCAATAAAAAATGAAGAACACATGCCCAGAATTCTAGCAGGGAAAACTTCAAGTGTACTTCATGTTATTTAAGAAAGATCTCCACACACACTGAGGACCAGAAGCAAAACTAACAAACAAACAGACAGACAGACAAATAAAAAACCCCAAAGCAAAAACAAACAAACAAACAAAATACAACCATGGACTTACGATATCACTGACTCATGATTTATACCAAGCAAAACTTCTGTTATGTGGTAATGGATCCAAATTTCAATGTGAGCCCAAGAGTTGGGACCACATGGCATCATATACCTTTCTAATATATAGTGGATAATGGGCTTGTCTTACATCCTCCATTCTTGAATGAAAAATTTGAGAAATGTTTTCTATAAAGAGTGTGGGAAAGTCCAGGCAGTGGTAGTGCATGCCTTTAATCCCAGCACTCAGGGGTCAGAGGCAGGCAGATCTCTGTGAGTTCAAAGCCAGCCTGGTCTACAGAGCAAGTCCCAGGACAGCAAGGACTACACAATGAAACCCTGTTTTGAAAAACATCATTATCATCATCATCATCATCATCATCATCATCATCATCATCATATAATGTGGGAAAATTACAGGTATTATTTCTTCTTTCTTACATTTGGGATCATGCAACCAAGCTCTCCGCACACTACCTCAATGAGAGTGGTGTCACATGGGAAAACCAGAGGAAGCCAGGCCAACAAGTGGAAGTGAAGCATGAAAGCAAGCCTCTGATGGGATTTGAGGTTCAGGTTTTGCTGGGCTCTAAAACAACACTCACCATAAGACCTGGATAGGGACATGCTTCCATCTACTACATCTGCACAGGTCAACTGAAAACAGATTTACCCAGGAATTATGTGCAAGAAACAATTTCTATTACCCAGGAGGTGACAATGATGGTTACTTACTGGTGTGCATGGTAACTTCTGTCACTCTCTGTTGCCAGACCCAGACTTGTATTTACAGGGAACTTATACAAACCTAGACCTGGCAGATGAGAGATCTGGATTCTTCTATGCCTTTCTCACACCCTCTCCTCCATCTACACACAGAAGGGCTGCTGAGCCTCAGAATGTATTCTCCTTCAGGGGAATCTACCTGATTCTCCACGGAGTCTCTTAAGGCTCCCCTCCAGAATCACTTCCCATTCTGCCTTAGCACAGACAGAGCCTCACCTGTGGTGACTTATGCTGCTTTAGTCCACACAGACTCAATTCCTCTGAGGTTGCTGAAGACCCAGGATCTGACCCAGCCACACCTCACTCAGGCTTCAAATCCCAAGTATATAGACAGCTGTCCCCGCCCCTCAATCATGCCCTCCATTTGATTGGCTGTGTTGGTGACTGGATTAGGCCTCCAGGCACTGGGACTTAAGGCTCTTTCTGAGATATGATTTCAGCCTGATGCTAGAAGGTTGTGCCTGGGCTGCCTCAATTGACAGCAGAGATCTGAATTTGATGACCTTGTCAAAGGAAGTTAGATAGCCATCCTGTAGGCCTTAGATCACATTATATCTGACATTTTGCTTGCTGATTGTATTTCCTGGAAGAGCTGTATAGTATTGTACAGTTCAGAATGGGAGGTTTTTGGTTACCATCCTTGGTGTGGGGTTAGTTAGTGCATTCTATTTTGTGTATTGTCCACAGCTATGGTTAGATCCTTCAAGAACACAGACCCTGGGATGCTCTGTTTCCCTGTCAATGTGTAACACAGTTGTATCTCACAAGAATCTTTAGGAGACAGTGACCCCCAAAGAGGAAAGTGATGTTCAAGGCTGAACCATAAAAGGAAATATGAATGAATGTGCTGTGAGGGGTCTCATGAAACTTTCTGGGTTTTCTCCTAGCTATGAAATTGAGCTGCCATCTAGAAACACCATCTTGCCTGTCACTCTTCATTGAGGTAACACACAACTGGAATTTTCTATATTTACCATTTTCAGGACACATCCTGCTGGACTTAGGGGCACACTGATTGTTTTTGCAAGCACCACAAAGAGATACTCAGAGGATTTTCTTTTTGAAGTAGCTCTGGACACTGAACAATAATTCTCTTCTCTCCTTCCTTTACCTTAGCACCCACCATTTCCTCTTGTCACTGTAGACATTTGGCTACTATATTTTGGTTGAGTGTTTTTCCTCGTAAGAGTCCCAATGAAAGGTATTTTCCATCGCACCAATATAAAAAGTGGGACCATTAAGAGGTTACCCCACAACAATTGTCACATTTTCCTCATGTTCTAAAGTTCTATCATATTTCATGGCAAGAGAAACCATATTTGATTTATCCACTGATTATTGCATTTGGTAGCTTCCTCAGATCATGGAAGAAATATATGATACCTATCCATTCTAAATTGTACACTACCTAAGAAATTGCTAACTACAGGAGATTTAGTGGAGAATAAATTTTAGATTCATGTAATATTTTTTAGAGGAATTGAAAGCAGAAATAAGAGGTATTAGCTCTTACTGTTTTACCCACAGTTCTCTATGCTATTTATCTCCTGCTTGTCTCATTCTTCAGACTTCCTATTCATTCATTCACTGTGAGTATCAGACAGTATAATTTTATCACATTATTTCCCACTGCCCAGCTCCTTCCAGATCCCTTCTCTCTATATACCAATGTAACTTCATGTTCTTTCCTCTCTCAAAAAGAGAAAAAAATAGTCACTAAAAACAACATATATTGGCCAGTTATTCCTGAGCATGTGGCCTGTCTTAGACTATACATGATGCACCCAGTATCACGCCATTGGAGAAATCTGATTTTCACTCTCCAAGCAGCTATCACCTATGAATAACTTCCTGACTAGTGGTGGGACTTTTTGCACTGTTCCTTTCCTTCATGCTAGGATTTTGTCTGGTTGAACTTTAGGTCTTGTGTATATTCTGACAATCATTGAAGTGTGCTCTAGACCCTAGGACTATTCTGATACCCAATGAAGTTTGTGAGCCACTGTTGGGGAGTTGTTGTGGAATGACAGAAGGAACATGTGGAAGTTGCTCAGGATAGAGAGGACATCTCAGTGTTATCCATCTTACATCCTCCCCACAGCAAAACAAAACAGCACAGCAGGCATAATTACCATCAATGCTTTGATTTCCATGGCTGCCTGATCCTCACAAATGGGGATTACCTTCTGCTGGAGTAACCCAATGACAGTGCATATGCACCTGCATTTTCATTACAAATATCTTCTTCTTATTTTCCACTGATCATAACAAGACTTCAAGAGTGATTTTCTCTAAGCATGATTTTGAGAACACAAAAATCCATAAGGTAAGATACAGATCATCGAAATGGACAAAGGAGAATCGTGGAGCATAAGTATGAGGCATGTTTAGAATTAATGGAAATGTTGTGTAACAGATCTCATCAATGAAGGTATATATAACCTTTCAAATATGACAAGAAGCACTGATATACTCACTTTGAGATAAAAATTATTATCTCATGTATATCTCAGTAAAACATTATAGTGCTACCTACATAAAATTAAAATGATGTACTTCAATATATGTATTGATTTTCCATTGGATTTAATAATTTAAAATCATTATCACTATGGCATGTATCAACACCTCTTTTATATGTAAAATATTTCACTGTATGAATATATGTTTCATTTATATATTCTTCAACTGATGTTAATTTGCCACAAATTTAAGATAATATGCATAGTCTCTAGAATATTTGTGCACTTAAAGTTTTCTCAATAAACATTGTCATTTGTCCATGCTGTCTACAGAGCAGGATAGGTCATATGAACAATTCTTTGAGGAGCAACCACACTGGTTTCTACCATTCCTCTTGTAGTCTGCATTCCCACAGAATGACTGAAAATTCATTCAGAACATGTCTGGCACTTTCATCGATCCATCTATTTATCATCTATTTATTTATTATCTCCTATCTATCAATTACCCTATCTATCTATCTATCTATCTATCTATCTATCTATCTATCTATCTATC
>CABHPR010136045.1:6587-24308 GCA_902168415.1 Peromyscus melanophrys | reverse complement strand
ATCTATCTATCTATCTATCTATCTATCTATCTATCTATCTATCTATCATCTATCTATCTACCTATCATCTATCTATCTATCATCTATCTCTCTATCATCTATCTATCTATCATCTATCTATCTATCTATCTATCTATCTATCTATCTATCTATCTCTTTAATTCTCTCATCTTACCTTTTCTTTCTGGATATTCTCCCTCCCTCCCTCTTCCATGCTTCAATTACTTCATATATTTCCTCCCCCCAATCCCCCTTTTAAAATCTTTCTCCATGTTTCCCTATTTTGCAATAATGTCTTCACACATTCTGTAATTGTAACAGACTCACACCCATGGTGTTCATCCTGAAGACCAAGAGGCATGCTGAAATGGCATGTATCAATCACTCATTTCTAGCCCGAGTTTCCATTCCTATTGGCTATTCTTAGCTTTCTTCTAGTGCTAGGCACAAGTGAAAATACTATGGTACTTTGTTTCTCAGTCTTATTATTAAAATTGAGGAGGTAAATAGTATTGATGGATGAGTTTGTTTTTCTAAAACTCTAAAATGTTTGGTAACTCAAATCTCAAAATATTCTTGAAATTCCATTTTATATTCTTTCTACATTAAACCTATTGTCTGTATTTTTAATTAGGTAATGCAGCACTGATAACTCAGTGGACACAACACTTTTGCAGTATTTCTTACATAATTCATTTCTTATTACACACACCATTTTTTGATATAGCTAACACCAACACTATTTCTTCTGAGACTGTGATGATTCAAGAAAAGGGTGGGTTCTCATCGGAGACAACAGGAGATGTTGAGTTGTTGAAACTGTTGGAAATCTGAAGCCCCAAGTCAAACCTAGACACCATCATACTTTACAAGGCTTTCTGAGTAAATAGCATGTTTACATCACCACATTAATTACAGGACTTTCGTGATCCAAAACTAAGGAAGGTGCCTAAGGTCTAGATACTACAAAGTAGATAAATGATCCCCAGAAGTACAATCCTAAAAACTTTTTTTGTTTTTTTTTTCTTTTTTTTTTTTTTTTTTTTTTCCAGAACTGAGGACTGAACCCAGGGACTTGCGTTTGCTAGGCAAGCGCTCTACCACTGAGCTAAATCCCCAGTCCATAATGTCTAAGATATTCAGAAACATCAAATCATAAAGTTGCTCCTATTCCAACTTCAATACTGTTCTGTTGAAGCCTAATTTCAATGTAAATATCAACACATTTAACAATCCTCTTGCTCTTATTGATGCACATTACAATATTACAATTAATATCATTACCCATGTGTCTCACGATAAAAGAATAACATTGTAATGAAATAATTTCTAGAAATTGAACTTCCTGTAGAAAAAAAGACTATTTCAAGTCTACTCTTACATATAGTGATTAAAGATGTCTATTTTCTCAAAATATACATCATATCTTATACTTCATAAACATTGTGAGGCCTGATTTGTTATTGTAATATTTGCTCAGGATGTGTCTAAATAAAAACCTGTTTTCCTTACAAATTTAAAGTGGCATTACTCCTACCATCATGTTTCTCAGCAACTTGATAGCTATTATCAAATTGTTCAAACTAAATAGGCAGTCCATATTCCAGGAACTTTCCAAACAGACCAGATAAAATTTATATTAGATTTTACTACATCATCATGAAGGGAAACTTACAAATCCATAGTATAACTGGAAACTCCATACATTTCCCCTCACTATTCACCAGGCTACCTGGACACTCTGTGAATACTGTATAATATCTCTTTTGTCATGAAGGAATATTAAGTATATGAAGCAGTAAGGAGCAATTTGAACTCAGAATGGTGACAATGGAGAATAATGGTCTGGATTTGGCTCCAATGCCATCCATCAATCTCTATTGTGGGAAACACTCATAATGATCATATTAAGACCATTTTAAATGCATTGTTTCTATAAGGAACTCTAAATTTTTTGTGACTTATTCTCATGGAATCCTACCTGGAATCAGCCAATTCCCTAAGTTTTAGAACCATGGTGTTCGCTCATATGAGAAAAACAGTATAAAATGGGAGTTTTACATTGGTAAATTCTGGGTAGTTTAGTATTTGTCAAAAAAGACCTTTCAGACCTTAATTGGGTTCTAAAGATAAACAATGATCCTTTCTTGCCATTTTTGTTTGGAAGACCAAGAGTTTTCTACTTCTGTTTCTTAACAAGCTACCATCGCAAATCTAGTGGTCTATATTGTGGTGTTCATCATGACTGAGTCCTGGAAACCTTACTTGGGTGACTCGGGAATAAAGAAATAACAGAAACTGAAGAAACAACAGACACTTGTATAGAAAATCTGTAACTTGGTGGGTTGTGCTCATTCTGATGGAGGGAACCAACTTTGTAATCCAGAAACTCAGTACATTTATTATATACAGCATGAGGTGGGGAAGGGTTATCTAGTTTGGGTGGGACATTTCAGTCCTGTAGTAATCTCAGGCTTTCAACATTAGGGACAAGGGAGCTGTGCTACATAGTTCCTACTTGCACTGGCTTTAGATAAAAAAGGTCAGACCTCCTTTCTGCACAAAGGGAAAGCTTCGCCACTTCCATGGATCTGAGGCATTGAGATCCTTGTCATGGCCCTGCTCATTGTAACAGCATAATTCAGTCAGGACTTCATCCATCCTCTGCAGAGTATTACTATATTTATTCTAGTAAGTGTGATTTGAATAGACTTAGACCCACAGATATCTGTTCTGTGTTTCTTATTCATATAAAAGAATTTAAAAGGCCACCTTACCCGTGGAGGTCAATGACTTCCTTATTTCCTGTGAAGTACCAAATACAGTGCCATCCTAATAAGCAGTGTTCTGATGACATTTGTAAGGTGTAGCCATCCATGATAATGACGCTGAATGACCAAAAAGCCCAGAGAAATAATTCTGTTGATAGAACCTAGGTACAATGGTAGCATAGTGTGTCTTCCTCAATGAGATAATGTTTCCCACCTCAATGGGGACTTTCTACTCATCAGTGATAATCAAAATTTCCCATTAGCACTCTAATGGCTTCTCTGAACACAGATATAGAGAAACCATTGACCCTGTAGATTGATTCTTTGTGCAATGGGCTTGAATGCTTCAGTTGGTACTGTTCTCTGTAAACCTGACCCAAATTGCACATAATCTGGAAATCAAATCAAAAAAGGGAAAAATGGAAGCCTCGGTGTGATGATAGGAACATGTAAATCCTTGATAGAGGAGTTTGTAGCTTATAGATACTGATTTTTTAAATAGGATCTACTGAGAAACAAGATGAGATAATTGGTAAGAACACAAAATACCAAACAGAGAAGGAGCTGAATGTGTGAACTTGCACCTTGAATACCATATGCTCTCCAGGAGTAGGATCCAAAGTTTTCCCACTGAGCAAGGATTAAATACAAGTGTCTTTGACCTTCTAGTCTTCTTGTCCTATGGGTAAAATGAATATTCCTTATCAACAAACACTGTTAAAATATATATGTAGCCTCTGTTCCCCCTGCTTCTTTCCTGAGAATTTGGCTAAGGCCCACCAACTAACCTGTCATGTTGGGTATCTCTTAATGATTCCTCAATCACATCTTGGTAATGTATCTAGCTGACCCTGCATTATAGCTTCCAGTAAATTCTTTACTATTTTTTCCATTCAATGATTTTTTTCTTTATGTAGATCTCATGTAGATCCTGTAAATACTGGGTAGAAAGTTGACTTACCCTGTTATCTCTGTGTCTGAGACACCTCCAGTCTTTACCACCTCCAATATCATCCATCAGGGATAAGTAAAAACTCATATGTATATATCTGTCTTTTTTGATATTAGAAGCAGCTTGATAAAACACTGTAATATCAAGTTGGCCAGTTAAGTTCTATTAACACATTCAGTTTTTAAAGACACTCATGAATGAACAACTGAGGTAACTGAGCAGGAGGAAATGACAAGAACTCCTTCTTCCTCTTTACCAGAAGCTTTTCACAGCAAAGCTCACAAACCTCTATCTAGCCCAGCAGAGAAGACTGAGTTCACATTGTAGTATGAATTGTCTTGTTGATCTTTAAAAGCAGCTGCTCTTTATTTTGTTCCCTCCCAATTGTATAGATTCATTCCTCAAGCTCTAACATATGCCATTAAGACCCTCCTCTGGCAGGATATGTGAGGTGTGGGGACAAAATGGTCAGAATGCATGCAGATATTTGAATGATCTTACATCTGGCAACTACAGTGAACCCTAGCTTGGAAAGATCTACAGAAGAACTTCCATCACTCTGTGTCCCAGTGACAAATGATTCTGGACCTTGGGTCAGATACTCTTTGAGCCCTAAGAGAGATGCAATCAGCAGAAAAGAGCTATTCAACAGGAAAGGAAGCCTTAGGCCAAAACAGTCCACCCCTCTTGAGTCACATCTACCCAAGTGCCTTCACATGGACATAAGGAGGACCTATATCCTCTTCCTCTCATGTCTCTAACTTCCTTGTACTCTTTCACTTCTATATCTTCCTTACTGAAATGTCCCTTGCCTGTTAAAAATCAAACAGTGACAAATAACTCAGCAGAGAAATACGTCAGTGTAATATTTGTTCATGAATAAGCCACAAGGAACATCCTCTACATCTTAAAACTGCAACAAGTCTTCATGGGTAACTTGATGATTTAGATGAATCCCTGCTGTTCTCAATTCCTGACCACCAGGATGTACTTCACCTGCAAGAGCCAAATAATCTTTTTCTTGGCACCAAGCATGATGCTCAGGTACCAAAATGACCCCATCTTTTTTGCAGAGTGCTCAAGCATGTGGACTTTAAGGCATTAGGCAGTTAGAATATCCACTCAAGATTTGTCTTTTGAATATATTTAATTTATTCATACAGATGTTCCTTATAATATGACACTAATATAAATGTTAAACAGATAATCTCACTAAGTGGAAAACATCTGTTGTGCAGAAATGCTGCTAATGGATTCTACTGGGGAATCTTCTCCAGTGAGGACACTTTGCAAGATTTCAGGTTTGACCCACCTGTGCAGTGAAGTCCTTCATCTGTGGCAGCCTGGAGGTGGCACTGATAGAAGTCCAGGAGATCCTTTTGAGCCTAGCCAATGGCTATGGCAGACAGGAGGCCCGTATAGGCCTACCTACAATTCTGAAAGTGGTCACTGAAGCCAGGGCCATGCATGGAGTCTTTAGTCCTCTTACAAATGGGTATCAACACACAGGCTAGAGAACTCATGTCTTGGGAGGAGCAGTATGATCATACAACCATTCCCAAAGTTCCATTTTTTAAAAAAAAAAAACTTGCATTCAGCAGTAGCTTTTCAGTATCACAGCTCACAGCTTAGAGCTACTTTCCTGGCACATTAGTACCAGCTTTAATTTAGTTCATTAACAAATCATAGATATAGCCTGGGCTAGGCCATATCTGAGCTGCCTAGTAGCCTGCCAGGAACTTGCTTATGATGCCTAGCTCTTGCCAGAGTTCCTGGTGCCAAATTTTGATCTCGCATGCATTACATCATTCCCACTCACACAATATGGTTTCTAAATTAACAATTTTTTAAAGCTATCTTTCTTCCACTTATGGAATCTGACATATGTTAGGGTATTGTGCGTTTTTTCCTAGAAACAATATTCATACTACTCATCTCTTTCCTTATTGGTTCACACACAAACAAATCTAGCATTGCTATGGTTACTCACTGTACTCTGTTAAAGTCCTTTTTTTAAGTAGTTGGTCTTAGTTCCTCTACTACACAGTCCTACCCAGAAAGGTCTTCCCTGTGCTGATAGTTTGAAGTGTATATCCTACATCTTTTTAAAAATAAATTACTTATTTATTTATTTTACATCCCAGCTGCAGTTCCCTCCCTGCCTCTCCTCCTAGTCCTCCCCCACACCCCTCTCTATTCCCACACCCCAATCCACTCCTCTTCATTTTTGTTTAGGAAAGAACAGGTCTCCCATGATTATCAACAAAATATGGCATATCAAGTTGCAATAAGACTTGGCACCTCCCCATATATTAAGGCTGGGCAAGGTGACCCATTATGAGGAGCAGGGTCCCAAAAGCCATAAAAGTGTCAGAGACAGCCCCTGCTCTTGCTGTTAGGAGTCCCACAGAGGACTAAGTTACACAACTGTAACATATGTAGAGTGCCTAGGTCACTCCCAAGTAGGCTGCCTGGTTGTTGATTCAGTCTCTGTGAGTCCCTATGAGGCCACAATAGTTGATTCTGTGAGTTTTCTTGTGGTGTCCTTGACCTCTCTGGCTCCTACAATCCTTTTTTCTCTTCTTTTGCAGAATTCCCTGAACTATGTCTAATTCTTGGCTTTGGGTCTCTGCATCTATTTCCATTAGCTGCTGGATGAAGCTTCTCTGATGACAATTGGTCTAGGTACCAATCTGGCCACAGGAGACGGCCACTTCAGGCTATGTATCTTCTATTGTTAGGAGTCTTAGTTGGGGTCATCCTTATAGATTTCTGGGAGATTCCCTTGTGACAGGTTTTGAAATTTCAGATTATTAGGCCTTAGGCTGAAATGTCTGATCTATTTGGAATTGAGATTTTGTTTTGTTTTGCTTTGTTTCCCAGGGTGAAATATAAGCATCCAGCTCCATTTCTACAAGTAAAGGTTTTGCACCATCAATTTTTGAGGATATTGTATTACCTTCAATCTTTTTTGGTGTTTTTTGTTTTGTGTTTTTCTTGCTGTTTTTTGTTTGTTTTTGCAGCCTGTAAAAAAATCTTAGGTAGGAGTAGCTGAGTGCATTCATATCTGACTCCTCTATTCTTTTCCATTGATTTATATGTCTGTTTCACATGTCAGTACAATACTGGTTTTATTACTATGGCTCTGCACTATCATTTGAAATAAGGTAGGGATGATACTGCCACAGTGTTCTTTTGGTTCAGGATTGTCTAAGCTTTCTTGGTCCTTTGTGCATCCATAATGTTTCTATATTGTTTATTTATGTCCGTGACAAATAAACCTAGAATTTTGATTGAGATCACTTTGAATCTATAGAGTGTTTCTGAAGTGATGCCTATTTTCACACAATTAATTTGTTCAATTCAAAAGCATGGTGGTTATACCCAATCTCAGGTATCTTTATGCCATGTCTTAATGTTTTTGTTATATATGCCATATGTTATACATACTGTAGGTCTGTGGGCTTGTTTTTATCATGAAATGATGTTGAGTTTTGTCAAAGAAAGATCTTGGGAGTTTTATCTTGATTCAATATATGTGGTTGGTATCATTTGTTGATTTCCATGTGGTGATCTACCACTGAATCTCTGGAACAAAGACAATTTGGTCATGATGAATGAACTTTTTGATGTATCTTTGGATTTTGTTTGCCAGTATTTTATTGATAACTTTTAGGATCTTTGTAGATCAGGGAGATAGGTCTCTAATTTTACTGTTGTTATTGACTCTCTATCTGGTTTTGGTCCTGTGATAATAATAAATTCACAAAGGTTTAAACAATTTGGAAAGAGGGGCTTGAATTTGAGAGGGAGTGAGTGTGTGACATGAATAGTTATTGATGTAATAAAGGGAAAGGCCATTTGCCTTTTCTATTTTGTGTAATAATTTGGATATTGTTAATGTTAATTTGAAAAAGTTCTGTTACAAGTCCTCAGTTAACCATCTGGTCCTGGGCTCTTTTGGGGGTGAAGGTACATATGTGCTTTAATTAGACATTTACTAGCTTGAACCTGGTTGCTGATAACAACTCTTTTTAACTATTTCAGGTCTTCTTGTCTTAATTTGGTAAGTCATATGTACCTAGATATTTAGTTATTTCTTTTATATTTTGCAATACAATGCAATAGAGCTTTTATTTATTTTTGTTAATATTTGTTCTTTCTTTTATTGAGAATTGATTTTTTCATGCAATATGTCATGATTATGTTTTTTCCTCCATCAACTCTCCCCAGTTTCTCTCCATATCCACTGGCATCCTGATATAATCCCTTTCTGACTCTTGTAGGGAAATATACAGACATCTAAGGGATAATAACAAATAAAACATCACAAGATAAAACAAAGGCAAATCAGAATAGGACAGAGTAGACAAACAGAAGGAAAAGAGGCCAAGAAAGGGCACAAGAAACAGACATAGACACAGAGGAATTGTCGTCCTCTCTCTTGATTATGTGGCACTTTTGTTTAGATGTCTTTCATGTACGTATGCATTATAGGAAGTTTCTACAGTGTTAGGTTTCTGTACTACCATTCAAATGAACCTTGACTTTAACTGTCTCTCCCTGTATTCTTTCTCTCATCTTATCATGGTTCCTTCTTACCACATGATACTCCTGTTTCACTACCCTGCTGTCTATTACTATTACTACTATTACTATTACTATATTTTACTTTCCTGGGGAGATTGATCACTACCCTCCAAATACATTACTTTGTACCTAACCTCCATGTTTTATGGATGGCAACTTGTTTATCATTAATTTCACAGCTAATCCACATATAAGAGAAAACATACCATATTTGTCTTTATGGCTCTTGGATACCTCAGTCAGGATGATTTTTTCTACTTACATCCGTTTAACTGTGAACTTATTTTCTTAACAGCCGAGTAATACTCCATTGTGTAAATGTACCACAATTTCTATACACTTTCATCTGCTGACAGATGTCTCCACTGTTTCAAAGTTCTGATATTATGAATAGACCAGTAATGACCCTGGTAGATCAAGTGCCTCTGTGGTAGGATGAAGCATGTAACCAAAACATAGTGGCTGAACTAGTTTGCTGTCTTATAGGCAATGCGTGAATGCCCATACCCCTTATTTCACATCCTCACCAGCATGAGCTCACTTCTTTTATTGATCTTAGCCATGCTGACAGATGTAAAATGAAATTTCAAAGTATTTTTGATTTACATTTCCCTGATGACTAATTGTTCTGAACATTTCTTTAAGTGTTTCTCAGCCATTTGAGTTTGCTCTTTTGAGAAGTCTCTATTAAGATCTGTACCTCATTTTAATTGAGTTATTTTTTGATATCAAATATACAAGAAAGGTGAATGTATGAACTTGCACTTAAACACCCTGTGCTCCCCAATGTTGGATCTGTAGTCAGAAGTTTTCTCAGTCCTACCTGGCCCTGTAGTCCTGCAGCCATTCATAAAATAATCATTCAGAGGCTTATATTAATTACCAACTATGTATTCAGCTTATATTAGCTAGCTCTTTCAATTCAATTCAACCCATTCCTATTAATCTATATGTTGTCATGTGGCTGTAGTGTTATCAGTCTGCTGGCATCTTGTTGCTCCTTTGGCAGTGGGCCTGTGTCTCCTCGACAACACCCTTCTTCTCTCACTATCTCTTTTGGATTTTCCTGCCTGGCTCCATCCTGCCCTGCCATAGGCCAATGCAGATTTATTTATTATCCTAAGGGAGCCACATATATTCACAGTATACAGAAAGACATCCCACAACACTTCCCCCTTTTTGTCTAATCAAAAAGGAAAGTTTTAACTTTAACATAGTAAAATAATATATAGCAAAACAATTATCAAGCAAGAATTATAGTTACAATATCTAGCCTATTTGTATTTGGCAAAATTAAAGAAAATACTCTATTATCTATCTATTCTTGTGAGTATAAAGTTTCATACCTAATTTACCTTTTATCATGATGAAGGAAAAACTATAACTATCTAGTTTTCAACTCCATCAAAGACCCCAAAAGTATATAATATTACCTGAGTAAAGAGGAAGTGCATCACAAGCAACTTCCATAATTCTAAAAGTTACAGAGACATCTGGCTGCCTGGACACTCACCCAAAGTTCCTCTGTAACATTGGGACATCTATCTTCAGCCTACTGGACTAGAGTCTCTGGCATAGCTTTTAGTGAAGCAGGAACTTTTAAGGACTGTTCTGCCCATTCTGACGAAGTTTGTCAGTTGCTTTCACCCATGTCCTGTAGAATGTCTGGCAGTTTCTTCTGTGAAGCAGGAACCCGAAAGATCATCTTGCCTTGCAAAATTCAGTGGTCATCTTTCTACAGGTTCTGCATGTCCAGTTTATACAGCATCCTGTCAAGCAGTCAAGGCAAAGTCTTCTCACTGAGTTTAGATTAAACAAAAAATGACTTTTGACATTCTAGACTTCTCTTTGACACAGCAGTAAAATGAATATTGCTTGGAAACAAACACTAATCAAAATATAATCTATGTTCTGGGTGCATCATTCCTGAGATTGTAATAAACCCACCAACTAACGCCGGTAATGTTAGCCATCTCTTAAGAATTACTCAAACACTCCCTGATGGTGTACTTGGCTCTGCATTTTATAGCTTCCTGTAAATTATTTAATGTTTTTTTAAAAAATTCTTTATTCTTAACTTTTAATATGTCATCTAGAACCTGTAAATACTGGGTAGAAAGATGGCTCTCCCTGTACTCTTTGCGCCTGAGATACCCCCAATCCTTACCTTCTCCATACCAATAAGAAACCAGGCCAAGGAGTTCATAAGAAATCACAGAGAGGCTTGAATTAGCAAGTCTATCTTTTTCTAAGCTAAAATCATCTTGGCAGAGTTCTCTAATACCAGGTGAGCCAGTTAAATTCTCTTAACACACTTTTAATTTAAAGATACTCAGGAGTGAATAACGGAAGTCACTGAGCAGGAGAGAATGGCAGGAATTCCTTCATCTTCTTTACCAGTAGAAGCTTTTCACAGTAAAGCTCACAGATCATCTATGTGGCTACACAGAAGACTGAGTTCACACTGTACTGTGAACTTGTTTGATCTCTAAAGACATCTACTCTTTATTTTGCCCCTTTCATATGTAGAGTCCCATTCTTCAAACTCTAACATATGTCACTCAGACCATCCTTTGGAAGGATACGTTAGTTATGGGCAAAATATTCAGAAAACATGCAGATGAGTAATCTTCATCAGGCAATTACAGTGAACCCTAGCTTGGAAAGATTTACAGATGAAATCCATCATTCTGTGTCCCAGTGACCAGTGATTCTTCACCTTGGGTCAGGTACTCTCTGAGCCCTATGAGATAGACATAATCAGCAGGAAAGAACTAGTCAACAGGAAAAGAAGCCTTGGGCCCAAATAATCTACCCCTCCTGAGTCACATCTACCCAAGTGCCTTCTGATAGACACAAGGAGGACTTATGTCCTCTTTTTCTTTCATGTTTCTTCTTTTTTTTTTACACTCTTTCACTTCTATATTTTCCTCATTGGAATGGACTTTACCTTTTAAAAGCCAAACACAGAAAAATAACGCAGCAGATATGTGCCTACAATATAATATTTGTACATGAATAAGCCAAAGGAACATCCTCTCCATTCTAAAACTATGATGAGGCTTCATGGGCACCTCATTACCTTGGATGTATCACTGCTCCTCTGTATCCCTGGCCACAAGGAAGCATTTCACTTGCAAGGGCAAACAAGCTATTCCTTGGCACAAAGAACGATGGTCAGGCACCAAAATGACCCCACATTCATTGCAGAGTGCATGGGCCTGTAGGCTGTAAGGCACTAGGTAGTAGGGTGTACACAAAAGATTTGTATTTTGTATGTGTTTTGTTCATTTTTACATTCCTTGTAATATCATAGGAACATAAATGTTAAACAGACATTTCACCAAGTGGGGAACAGTTGTGCAGAAATGCTGCTGCAGAGTTCCACCAGGTAATTGTCTCCAGCAAGAATGCTTTGGAATCTTGCAGACAGGATCCACATCTGCCATGAAGTACTTCAGCTGTGGCACGCTGGGAGAATGGCACTGATTAATGTTCAGGAAATCCTTGTGAGCCTTGGCTATCACTGACAGGTGGGCCTTTGTGGGCCAGCTACAGTCCTGAAAGTTTAATAGTCACTGAGACCAGGGCCATGCACAAAGTCTCCAGTCCTCTTGCAGATAGATATTAACAGAAAGTCTATATATTCATGGCTCAGGAGCACAGAAGTGTGATCCTACAGACCATTTCCAAAGATAAAATTATTTTTATTGTTTAATTAGGCAGTAACTTTAAACTATAAGAACTTATAGCTTGGGGCTAGTTCACTAGCACATCAATACCATCTTGGGCTTAGCTCATTAACATATCATAGATATGTTCTAGGCTAGGCTAGTATCTGTGCTGCCTGATGGCCTTCCTGGAGCATGGTTCTGAGGCCTAACTGTTACCTGAGCTGCCTGGTGGGAACTTCTTTTTTCTTAATTTAAGAAATTTTTACTAAAGACAGTCTATGTTGGACAGGATGCAAAGCAAAGGGAACACTCCTTCACTGTTGGTGGGAGTGCAAACTTGTACAACCACTGTGGAAATCAGTATGGTGGTGTTGCTAGAGTTTTCCTGCCTGGCCCACGGTCAGGATAAATCTCTTTCACCTGCCAGTCCCACAGCCGCTCAGACCCAACCAAGTAAACACAGAGACTTATATTGCTTACAAACTGTATGGCCGTGGCAGGCTTCTTGCTAACTGTCCTTATATCTTAAATTAATCCATTTCTATAATTCTTTTCCTTGCCACATGGCTCGTGGCTTACTGGCATCTTTACATGCTGCTTGTCCTGGCGGTGGCTGGCAGCGTCTGGTAGCATCTCCTTCCACCTTTCTGCTCTTTTTATTCTCTCTGTTAGTCCCGCCTATACTTCCTGCCTAGCCACTGGCCAATCAGTGTTTTATTGGCAACACATTTGCCATACAGAACATCCCACAGCACTTCCCCCCCCTTTTTTTTTTTTTCAAAAAGGAAGGTTTTAACCTTAAAGTAAATTACATATAATTTGGGAATTTGGGCGTAGCTTCTCTTACTGCTTCCTGCTGGAGGGGGGCGCTGTATCTTATGGGGACACAAAGAAAATTTTAGGATCATGGAGTAGTTCGTGAGGGTGTATCGTCTGAGTCAGTTGCCTTGAAACGGTTCTGGATGTTGGATCATCTGAGCCATGGTGTCATCGGAGACCTTTCAGGTGGTCTTGGCTGGTCAAACCTGATGTATCTTAATCTGGAACAAACCCATAGCCTCTGGCTTTCTGTGAAAACAAAATCAGAGCTTCCTTTCCAAAGCAACATATCCTTATATCCAAATTTTGAAGTCAAGGTATCTTTAAAATATACATATTGGTTTAACTCAGCTTCCTTTACAATCAAATATCTCTCTGCAGTTAAGAATCCCAAAGACAACACAATGCAGATTCTCTGTGTGATATCCATCTTTACGTGGCTTATATTTTATACTACCTTTACTGTCTCTTTAAAGACTTCATTTTTCAAAACTATTTATTTCTTTATATAACTGTATATATTCCTTTTTATCTCTCTTTGAAGCCTACGTACATTTTTACACACATTTTAAAGCATTTAAAGTCTTGTTCCATCTGAATCTGTCTTATTGTGAACCTGTTACTTTAAACTGCAGCATTCTAAGACTGAAATGGTGCTGTGGCTGCTGGCTCTGCCCACCTCAGCTTCCCAACATGGCGGTGATACGTTTACCGCTAGCTCTGGGAGCCTTCGTGGGTCTATGCTTCTGTCAAAGCAGCATTTAGCCCAGATACCTCTTTTTTTGTTTTGTACTAGCAAAGGCTAAATCCACCAGGCAGCTTAATGTGCCATTTGCAGAGGCTTCATTCCCGCCATACTGCAGGTCAAACATGCACGCCAGGAACCCGCCATACAGTAGCTCAAGCCCGCACGCTGCGGCTAACTTGAGAGAGACAACTAGGAAGCTGTTTTAGCTCTGTTTTACAATCTTCTTTTTATGCTTTCTCAGGCTTTAAGTGGAAATTCCTGCCCCACGTTCTGGCACCATTTGTTGCTAGAGTTTTCCTGCCTGGCCCACAGTCAGGATAAATCTCTTTCACCTGCCAGTCCCACAGCTGCTCAGACCCAACCAAGTAAACACAGAGACTTATATTGCTTACAAACTGTGTGGCCGTGGCAGGCTTCTTGCTAACTGTCCTTATATCTTAAATTAATCCATTTCTATAAATCTATACCTTGCCACGTGGCTCGTGGCTTACTGGCATCTTTACATGCTGCTTGTCCTGGCGGTGGCTGGCAGTGTCTCCTTCCACCTTCCTGCTCTTTTTATTCTCTCTGTTAGTCCTGCCTATACTTCCTGCCTAGCCACTGGCCAATCAGTGTTTTATTGGCAACACATTTGCCATACAGAACATCCCACAGCATGGTGGTTTCTCAGAAAATTGGGAATCGATCTACCTCAAGACCCAGCCATACTACTCTTGGGCATATACCCAAGGAATACTCAATCATACCACAAGAACACATGCTCAACTATGTTCATAGCAGAATTATTTGTAATAGCTAGAACCTGGTAACAACCTAGATGCCCTTCAACTGAAGAATGGATTAAGAAAATGTGATACATATACACAATGGAGTACTATTCAGCAGAGAAAAACAACGACAGCATGAAATTTGCAGGCATATTGATGGAACTAGAAAATATCATCCTGAGTGAGGTCACCCAAACCCAAAAGGACAAACATGTTTTGTACTCACTCATAAGTGGATATTAGATATAAAGCAAAGAACAATCAGACTGCGACCCACAGAACCAGGGAGGCTACATAGCAGGGGAGACCCTAGGATGACTGTGGCTTATAATAAGTTTTGGTATTACTCAATCACTGGCAAGCCTCAGTAAAACATTTCACTATTAGGATAAGAATTTGTACTGTATCAAGCTGATAATAGAAAAAATAAATAGATAAATAAAAGTGAATGAAAATTAAAGAAATTTTAAAATTCATTTTACATACCAAACACAGATTCCCCACTCATCCCTCCTCCCGCTCCCCCTCCCCAGCATTCCTCCTCAACCTACGCTACCATTCCCTCCTCCAAATGGGTAAGGGCTCTGAAGGGGAGTCAACAAAGCCTGGTATATTCAGCTGAGGCATGGCCAAGCCCTTCCCCTTGCATCAATATGGTTTTTATATTATGTTCCTTAAACTTATGGAGGCAGAATGCTCATACTTATGTTAATGCAATCTATATTTCTTCCTAGACATAATATTCACACTCCTTCATCATTTCCTCTCTCACTGCTTCATGCACAAAAGATAGGAGACTTACAACAATGAACAACATTTCTTACATCTGTACTTCCCCATAATTTATAGAATACACTGAGCAGCACAGTAAGCTCTGAACACTCAACTGCTTTTACAGTCCAAGCTTCCAAATGCCACCTTAATCCCTCTCTAAAACAACATATTCACATCTATCAGTCAAGACCCATTTTCCCAATACACATTTCATTTATACTTTGGCTTTGTCACTGTGCTAGCCACCATGAACAAAGGATAATTGGGAGATGAAAGGGTTGATTTCACAGTTGACACTTCATCATTGAGGGGAGCCAAGACATCAAAGCTAAGGCACAAGTTTGAAGTTGAAGCCTTGTACAAATATCAGATACTGACTTGCTTCAAGGCTCATGTTCAGCCACCTTTCTTGATTAGCCCAGGCCCATCTATATAGGGATGGTATCATCCCCAGTGGTCTGAACATGTCTTCATCAATTAGTAGTCAAGAAATTGCCCCAAAGACATGCCCATAAACCAGTCTGATGGAAGCTATTTCTCAAATGTGTTTTGTTCTTTCCAATAAATGTTCAGTGGACAACCAAAACCAGTTCATCATAGCTGGTTGGACAGGCATAATTCTGTTTAGCTGTATCATGGAAAGTTTTTTTTATTATCCTTCAATTATGTCAGATGTTTTTGCTGGTCAATGTATTCTGGGTTGGCATCTGTGATCTCTTAGAACTTAGAGCACATTGTTATAAGTCTTTGTGTCTTTTGAAGTTTCCATTGAGAAGTCAGCTGTTATTTTGATGGGTTTGCCCTTGTTTATAATTTGTGCCTTTTCTCCTGTAGCTTTCAATACCTTTTGTTTATATTGCATATTTTCTGGTTCTTTTATTAATTTTTTCATTTATATACCAACCACAGTTTCTCTTCCCTCCTCTCTTCCCGTTTCCTCTTCCACCTCCCATCCAGCCCCCTTCCACTCCTTCTTCATTCAGAGATGGGCAGGTCTCCCATGGGAGTCAACAAAGCATGGCACATCAAGTTGAGGCAGAACCAATCTCCTCCCCCTGCATCAAGGCTGGGCAAGGCATCCCACCATGGGGAATATGTTCCAAAGAGCCAGCTCATGTGCCAAGGACAGGTCATGATTCCACTGCTAGGGGCCCCACAAACAGACCAAGTTACACAACTGTCACCCACATGCAGAGGGCCTAGGTCCATCCCATGCAGGCTCCCTAGCTGGTGGACCAGAGTCTCTGAGCTTGCAGTAGCTCAGGTCATCTGTTTCTGTGGGTTTCCCCAATCATGATCTTGACTCCCCTTGCAGGTAAAATCCCTCCTCCCTCTCTTCAAATGGATTCCTAAGAACTTGGCCCAGTGCTTGGCTGTGGATCTTTGCATCTGCCTCCATTAGTTACTGGATGAAGACTCTATGATCACAATTAGGGTAGTCACCAATCAGATAACAGGAGAAGGCCAGTTCAGACACCCTCCCCACTATTGGTAAGAGTCTTAGCTGGAGTCATCCTTGTGGATTCCTTGAAGATTCCCTGGCACCAGGTTTCTCCCTAACTCCAAACTGCCCCCCCCCATATCAAGATATCTCTTTTCATTACTCTGCCCCTCCATCCCATCCTCAACTTGACCAACATCGATTCCTCATGACATATATTATTGCTGCAACCTGATTGCTGATTATGTCTCTGTTTAATGTTTTTTTTCTTTTTGTCTTAATTTTGATGTCATATGTATCTAAATATCCATTTCCTTGGGGAAAGGTTTTTGTGGTGGTATTGTGTTTCCCCAAATATTGTGTACCCTAATAAACTTCTCTGGGGTCAGAGACAGAACAGCCACAATATTTAACATAGAAGTTAGGCAGTGGTAGCACATGCCTTTAATCTTAGCATTCCAGAGGCAGAAATCCATGTGTTCAAGGATACAGCCAAGCATGGTGACTCACGCCTTTAATCCCAGAAAGCGAGCCTTTAATCCCAGGGAGTGATGGTAGAAACAGAAAGGTATATAAGGCGTGAGGACTAGAAAATAGAAGCATTTGGCTGGTTAAGCTTTTAGACTTTGGAGCAGCAGTTCAGCTGAGAGCCATTCGGATATGAGAACACAGAGGCTTTCAGTCTGAGGAAACAAGATCAGCTGAGAAGTTGGCCAGGTGAGGTTAGCTCTGGCTTGTTCTGTCTCTCTTATCTTCCAGCAGTCACCCCAATACCTGGCCTCAGGTTTGATTTTATTAACAAGACCTTCTAAGATTCATGCTACACATTTCTTATTTTACAATATAATGAAATAGAGGTTTTATTCATTTTTGGTTGATATAATTTTTTCTTAATTGAAAATACACTTTTTTCATATAATACACTGATTATGGTTTATCAACCCTCTACTCCTCCCAATTCCTCCCCATATCCTCTTCCATCCAGATCCACACTTCTCTGTCTCTCTTTGAAAATTAAACAGGCATTTAAGGGATAATTACAAAATGAAATATAAGAAGATTAAAATAGAAACAAAAATGTCAGAATAGGTAAAAACAAACAAAAGGAAAAAGAGCTCAAGAAAAAACACACAAAAAGATATATATATATATATATATATATATATATATAGAGAGAGAGAGAGA
>CABHPR010136044.1:0-36970 GCA_902168415.1 Peromyscus melanophrys | reverse complement strand
GTTTGGCTCACAGTCTGAAGGTATGGTTCACCAAGGCAGGGCAGCATCTGTGGTCCGGAAGGAGAGGGATGAAAGCTGGTTCTCAGCTCACTTTCTCCTTCGCATCCAGCCCTGAACCCCAGCCCATGGGATGCTGCTTCCTACATTCTGGGTGGGTCTTCCCATCTCAATTAACAATCTAGAAACTCCCTCACAGACACACCCGGAAGGCTTGTGGCTTTGACGTACCCAGATCCTGCCAAGTTGAGGATCTATATTAACATCACAATCATTCCATAGTTCAGGCCAGCCTCCAGCTGGCTGTCCTCCTGCCTCTGCTTCTGGAGGGCTGGAATTACAGGCATGTGCCACCAGCCACCATCATTTATCTGATCTGTCGGCCAAAACTGCCTGTCACCGTGGTTGTGCATGCTCAGCTTTGCACCTCAAGTCCCTGGCCACCACCTCTCCTTGGCCTGACCCCCACTTCCTCACCTCTCTTAAAGCAGCCCCAGTTGGACCTCTCCCAAGAACGTGTGAAAATCTGCGCAATCTTGCTGGACAACAGACCATCCCCAAACTTCCTGGCTGGATACAAAATGTGTTTGTTTAGCTCACAGTTCTCCTGGGCTGCAGTTGGAGGTTGGCCTCCAGCGGTGAGGATGAGCCTATGGACCCTTCAAGGTCCTGCTTGGAACTGGAACACACCCACATCTGCCACTATGGACTTGCCCTCCAATCCCCACCCCTTTGACAAAAGCTGTGTGTTAAAGGGTTAAGCTCCAGTAGGTTATCTGGGGGTGGGGGTTAGGGGGTAAAGGTTGGTGAGGACATAGGGTTGGGCCCCCGATCAGATACGGCTGTGACCTTGTGGAATGTCCCTTCCTCCTTGCCCCACTTCCCCTTTATTCCCCCATTTCCTTCTTCATCTCTCCACTGTGCAGTGACCACAGTAAGATGGCCACCTGGCCATCTGCGAAGTGGGAGGGAGGGAACCCTCACCAGAAGCTCACTGTCCTGAGTGGCTGTCCTCCAGGCCATGCCACCGTGTCTTGGAGGAATTAATCTTGGGGAGCTGCCCGCCTTGCCAAAGGTCATGCCAGCTGGGCTGGTTGACAGTTGATGCCCAACTTGCAGAGTAGGGCACAAGGTCCTCACCTGAGTATCCAGCTGCTCCACCACCTGGAAGTGCTCCCCAAGACGGTGCTCCCAAGGACGGTGCTCCCCAGGGAAGACTAGAGGGGGCTCCACCTGGACTGCTACAGGAAGCCCTTGAGTAAACACTTTCCGGTGTGGCCGGTTTGGGGAGGGGCACCCACATTCCTGTAGGTAACCACTCACCTATGGTCCCCGAGGAAGCCCACTCAACTCAGTGGTAACCCAGGGGAAATTTGGCAGATTCTGGTTGTCACTGGGACCTTGGGAGGAGGGGAAGATGTTTTACCTCAAGGAAGGAATTTTAGCAACACGCACTGTGTGGCATTTTTGCTATTGTTTGGGGTTTTCTGTGGGTTTGGAGTTTTGTTAGTTTTGTTCTTTATGAACCGATGAGTTTCACTGGGGTTGCTAACAGGAGTGTGGACAGCTCTCTGGTGGCTGTACCACTGAAGAGAACCTCTCTCCCCAGCTACCATCAGCTTCAGTAAGGGCAGGGCTTCACCTTGATCTTGGGGGTGCAGCCCCCCTGCACCCCCAAAGCAAAGGAAATGTATTTGTGTTTTCTCCACCTCCTTGCATGTGTCATGACTGCAGCCTGGGTGTGCCTAGATGCGAGGAACAGAAAGTTGATGCCGCATCTCAGCAGAGGAGCCAAAAAGCCGCAGCACAACAAGGAGTTCAGGCCAGGGGCAGGGGCCTTTCCATCCTAGGGCCACCACCCACACCGCAGAACTCACACACACCAGCTTTGCGATAACACAGGAGGAAGGCTCTGTCATCTTCTAGCCATTTGGTAAGTCACCTCTCAAACCAAATGGGGATTAAAGGGAGTGTCTGCCGCTTGAAGCCACCGGCTCTGTGAGCCACAAGAAGCTGAGGTGAGGTGGCTGGCATTCCATGAGGTGAGTGGTAAATATGTGTGCACTATCAGGGACCCCCTGGAGGAGAGCTCACGGCAGGGGGTGGCCTCAGTATAAATAAATGGCTGCCCGGTGACCTGGAGCGAATGCCTGAGAGCACTACACCTCTGTATCTATGTTTGTAAGCCAGAGGGTGGCAAACACTCTCTCCAGAGCTGCTACTGTAGGGTGAAAAGTCCTCAGAGCAGTGGTCCTCAACCTGTGGGTCACGACCCTTTTGCAGACTGAATATCATTTTCACAGGGGTCGCATAGCAGATGTTCACATGACGATGCGTAACCGTAGCAAAATTACAGTTATGAAGTAGCAGCGAAAATAATTTAATGACTGGGGGTCACCACAACAGGAGCACCTGAGAACCGCTGCCCCAGAGGCTCAGCTAGTGCTTCGTGGAGACAGGTGGTTCTGATGAGTAGGAAGAAGTACTGACGGTAATGGTGACCCAGGCTTTGAGAGGCGAGGAAAGCCAAGAGCCACCAAGGTTCTGGGGGAGCAAGAAACACCCTCAGCAGCAGCAGGGTGGAGTCCCAGGAGGCTGATATGGGGTCAGTTAGCTGCGGAGAGATGGCTGGGAGTGTGGGCCAAGTGCCTGTAACCCCAGAACTTGAAGGCTGACACAGGGTGGTGAGTTGGAGTCCTAACTGGGCCACATGGGGGATTCCAAAGAGATACAAGACGTTATGTTTGGGTTCTTATCACCGAAAATTCCATAAGGGGAGTAGGGTGGGGCCACTTCCGAGGACATCATCTCTTCCAGACTCTGCCTGTGTCCTCTGTTGCGTCCCTCTGCTTCACCCTTCTCACATCTCCCCACAGCTGGAGTGGGTCACCGGCACTCTGGACTCACCTCTGTGGAAGAAAGCCGGTTCTACAAGACTCCCAGAAGGGCTCTGATTGGCTCATTGTGAATCACGTGCCTGCCTTAGACCCAATCGTAGCGGTGGCTAGAGAGTGACTAAGGATGCTTCTCAGTCCCCTGAGAAGAGCTCTGTGAGAAGGGGAGAATGGAATCCTGGGAGGAAGGGAAGGTGGCCTGGGGCGTGCTGGGTAGATAGCGCCAGAGGTTGGACCCTGCTCAGCACCTCCCACATTGCTGGCCTCCTTTAGTTAGTCTTTAGGCTTCGCAGGGAGGTGGGTTGTTGTGTGTTTGGGTTGTTTGTTTTGTTTTGAGACCGAATCTCACGTGTCCCAGCCTGGCCTCTAACTTCCTCCTGCCTCCACCTCCCTAGAGCTAGAATTACAGGTGGGCACCACCACACGTGGTCTATTCAGTGCTGGGGCACACAACCCAGGCTTTGTGCGTGCTAGGCAGTACCTACCAATCAAGATGCTTCCTGGGCCCAGATGTTTTAAAAAGATTATTCGTGTTCCTTGTCACTGGATATAAACCTGAGTCTCCTGTAAGGGTCTTTACACCCAGCCGGGTCGAGTCCCCCAACGTCTTCCCCCGAGCTCATGTGCTCTGGGCAAACTCAGGGAAAAGCCACAGCGCCAGTTTCCTGTTGCGGGACAGTGGCTACATCCCAGCACCACCAGCCGTTCAGCTGGTTCTGGGAGTCACAGACCATCCCGGGAAGCGGTAGTCCTGAGTTTTCAGTCCTGCAAGGCCTCCAGCCTTTGTCCAGCTCCGCTGGCTGTGTGTTCTGGGAGAAGCTCGATCCACGTGTACCAAGTTATCCCACACTTGGCTGCCAGAACTCAGCACTGAGAGCTGCGGGTCATGGAAAACCCACTCCTCCGTGGACCAGGGTGCAGCCACCAGCACCAGTGGGATGGCAGGACCTGGACCCAGTGTAACCATCACCTTCCAAAGCCTTGGCCCATGTGGTCAGGGCAGGACAAAGGCTGAGAAAAGCTGCACACTGGCATCGTTGTGTCCCGGGCATGGGCAGGAGGACAGCCAGCCTCTGCCATAGAAACCTCAGCCTAAGCTCCACTCTGCTTTAGCTGGGTGAGCATGGTGAGCCTCAGTTTCCACACCTGAAAACTTGGATCGCAGATGGTACTGATCTATGGAAAGGGGTCTAGTAACAGGCAGAGGTGATGGTGGAGAGTATCCATGTGAACTCACTGATACTGGTGTTCACACCGTCACCACCGCCTCTGTGCCAGATAGTTTTCCGACACCGTGACAAAACACCTCAGGGCAAAGCAAGTGCAGGGAGGAAGCGGTCGCTTAGCTCACAATTTCAGAGGGGTCAGTCGTGGTGGGTGGTGGCGGAGGGCGCGGTGGAGGAGACACATCGTAGTGGCCGGAAAGGAGAGTGAGGTCAGGAGCCTGTGTGGAAGCTGCCTCCCCCTTTCCCTTTGAGTTCTCCCGTCTCCTCAGCCTGTGGGAAGGTGTCACCCACATTCAGGGAAGGTCTTTCTCCATCAGCAAATCCTCTCTGGACACAGACATGTGCACAGGTGTGCTTTGGTACCTCCAAAGCTTCCCAGACCAATCAGGTTGACGATTAAGATGATCACCCAGAGCAACCATCACCATTACCGCACAATCATAACCATCATCATCAACATCAATATCACCACCACCACCATCACCACCACTGTACCATTACCACCACCATCACAATCACCATCAATATCACCACCACCACCACCATCAACACTATCACCATTACCACACAATCATCATCACCACTATCACCATTACCACGCACAAAGCCTGGTTGGCAGGCTGGCACTGGTAGCTTCATCTCAAAGCCTGGACCATTCTGCCAGTCACCATTGCTTACCAGGGACGCTGGTGGACTCTTTCCTGCATCTGTCTCTATTCCCTTTTTTTCCCAAACCATGGCTCTTGCTCAAAGCCTCCCTGCCCCTTGTACAGCGGACCCCACAGATCTTCATGTGGTGCTGAGACGTCCCTTGCAGCCTCCTCTGCCTCTCACCCTACACAAGGACTTCCTTTTTCAGACACACCCACCCCCTGGATGGTCTCCAGGATGTTGTGCCCGTGTGTTCTTCCAGCTCCCATAGGTGCTGGCCTCCTGCAGAAGGGAGCCCCGGCTGACTTCTTCTCCCACAGCTGCATGCCAGTGTAGCTGCCCAGCATGCCTGCAGAGGCTTGGATGTGTTCCCATAAGAGAGACAAGCAAGTAAGGAGATGTTGTTAAAGACCTTAGCACAGGCACAGGAGGTACCAGACAGGGGCTCCCTTGGGAATGAAAAGTTATCACAGTGGCTGGGGTGTGGCCCCATGGAAGGGCAATTGTCTGGCACACACAGGCCCTGGGTTCCAACCCCAGCACCACACACACAAAAAAAGGCTACATACAAAATTCCTCTTGTCCATCCCACAGGGGGGAGGTACCCTACCCTTCAGGACCCAGTGCCCTGGGCCACGTGACAGACAGGCCCCTTGGAAGAGACTCCGCTGTCCCTTCTGAGCAGGGAAGCCTGTACTTTCAGGGCACTTGCCTTTTTTACGGCTGAAGTGACATCATTTCTCCTTCTCAAGCAGACATTCCCGGGCAGATCCGCCCCCACCCCTTCCTGTCGGTTGGGAGGACCGATTTCCTGGACTAGACAATGGCTGCTTGTGCGCACAGACTTTTAGCTGGGAGACTGCAGCCTGCACAGCCAGGAGACCTGTGCCTCCCTCAGCCCAGAACTGGGGACAGGAGCAGCCCTGCACAGGGACACTATAGACCTTAGTTCAGGAGCACACTGGCCCTACACAAGGCTCTTGGAAAGACAGAGAAGCAGGCTTCCCACGCAGGTCAGGTGCAGGCAGTCCTGGGAAGCTACAGAGGCTACTGCACAGACCTTCCATTCCTTCCTTAGTGGGAGCCCAGCCCTGGTGTGTCTGCATGTGGGGAGTTACAGAAGAGGTTGCCTTGAGTTTCACAAGAGGCTTGGGACTTCTAAACAGTGTTGAGACTGTGAAAGGCTATGGGGACTTTTGGACTAAATGCATTTTGCATTACTATGTGGGTGCAAACCTACGGGGGCCAGGCAGAGAGATGTGGTGGTTTGAAGGAGAATGGCTCCCATAGACTCATATATTCGAATGTTTGGTCCCCAGTTGGTAAAACTGTTTGAGAAGGATTAGGCGGTGTGGCCTTGCTGGAGGAGGTGTGTTATTAGGGATGGGCTCTGAGCTTTCAAGAGCCCATGCCAGGCGTCCTCTCTGTCTCTCTGTCTCTGTCTCTGTCTCTCTGTCTCTATCTCTGTCTCTCTGCCTGTGGATCTGAATGTAAGCTCTCAGCTACTGCTCCAGCACCCTGTCTGCCTGCCTCCTGCCATGCTCCCCACCATGACGGTCATAGATTCATCCTCTGAAACTATAAGCAAGTCCCCAATTAAATGCATTCTTTTATAAGCTGCCTAGGTCATTCAGGGTGTCTCTTCACAGCAACAGAACAGTAACTAAGATGGGATGTTATTGTTAAAAGTACTATTATTTGTTCTTGATAACTACAAATTGAAAACATGGATCAACCGATAACTGGGTAAACAGACTGTGGTCTGTCCATACAGTGAAATACTGCTCAGCAATAATATAAATAATTGTGGGTGCAATGTCCTCAAAGCATTACACAGAGGAGAAGGCAGACTCGGATGAGCCCAGGCTGCCCTGCCCTTGTCTGCCCCATTAAAGGCCTCAGAACAGACTCGTCTGCTCCACAGTGATGGGAACCACAGTGTTGGTGGTGAGGGTAGTCAGGAGAGAACCTTCTAGAGCTCATTGTGGTGGATTGAAAGAAAATGGCCCCCAAAGGGAGTGGCACTATTAGGAGGTGTGGCCTTGTTGGAGGAAATGTGTCACTGTGGAGGCGGACTTTAAAGTCTCATATATGCTCAAGCCATGCCCAGTAAGTCAGTCTACTTCCTGTTGCCTGCCTATCAATCAACACATAGCAGCTCCTTCTCCAGCACTGTGTCTGCCTGCACACCGCCATGCTCCCCGCCATGATGATAATGGACTAAACCTCTGAAAGTGTAAGCTGCTACCTCAATTAAATATTTTCCTTTATAAGAGTTGCCGTGGTCATGGTGTCTCTTCACAGCGATAGAAACCCTAAGTAAGGTGCTCATTCTGATGGAGGTCTGGGCTACACAGGCGTGTTTACGAAGACAGCGTATTACACACTTAGGTTCTGTGTGCTTTGCTTTATATAAGTTATACCCCAGCTTTCAACTCTGGCTTTTCTTTTCAGTGCTGGAATTGAACTCAAGAGTGTGCTCTACCACTGGCCTACATGCCCAGCCGTAGCTCAGATTTAAAATGTGACATGGGACACCACCGTGTTCAACAAACAAAGGCTGATGAGCCGGCTGGGGGTGAAGGGGCAGGCCTGACAACCTGACTACAATCCCCAGAATCCATGTACAGGTGGAAGGAGAGATATGACTCCTCAGAGCTGTCCTCTGACCCCCACAGACACATCATGGCACATTCAACTTGCCCTCCCCTCCCCCCACACACACATCATATTCACAAATTTAAAAACAAAAATCAGTGCCAAGCATGATGCACATGCCTATAATCCCAGCACTCAGGAGTCTGAGGCAGGAGGATTAGGAGTTCAAGGCCATTCTGGCCTATACAAAAATAATAATAATAATTATCAGACGACTCAGCACCACGGATAGAAGTTAGCTCTGTCAAAAATAATATTTGCTCATATATAATACATATTTTTTTAATTGGAAGCATATCATGTGCCATATATAATACATATTTTTTAATTGGAAGCATATCATGTGCCGAAATGAAAATTTGTTCACAAATAGTCATCACAAGATTCATCATGGTCCAAAGGGTAAAATACCTCTGAAGTTTATCAACAGATGATAAACACACTGTGGAATAGCTAAACAATGGAATAATATTTAACTATGCAAAGGAGGAAAACACGGCCCCACTTGCTCAATGGGACACATCATGCCACATGAACCTAGACAGGCACAAAAGGCCACATGGCACATGGTTCTCTGGCACCAGAGCAGGGGCAGAAAGTGGATTAGTTGGGGAGTGAAAGGGGTGGTTGCTAATGGGTCCCGGTTCCCTGGGGGTGAGTCATTTCTGAAAGGAGAGACACCATGAACACAGTGATCTCCTCACAGCCAGCAAATTGCCGCTTTTATGTCATACTGCGGATGTTCCCTCTGAACAAGAAAACACTTTCCTGGGGTTCTCAGGACAACTCCTGAGGCTACTGTGACTGCAGACCCTGTCTCTGTCCTGTCTGTCACTCGGTGTGGAAACCTGAGTGTCCGGCATTTCTGGGTTTCTTGCATTTCAGGAGCTGCAGGTGACACAGGGCTAATCGGGATCACGAGGTGGGGACCTGCAGTTGCATTAATGGCTTTTTAGAAAGAGGAAAAACCCAGACTGACACTTGTGCTGTCTCCCCAGCTGTGCCCACTAACTGCAGCACTCGGATGTGAACCCCTTGACACGAAACCCCAGCGCCATAAGAAATGAGTCACCACCCCACCGTCTTCAGCGTGAGGAAGAGAAAATGGACCGAGACACGGAGGGTTACAGTAGAATTCAGTTCTTACCCCAACTCATCCTGGTCTGCTCAGTCCTGGTGGAGACAAAGGCTGGTCCCTACCCACTGACCTGTCCCCTGTGGCTCAGCTGCAGGGTCCCAACACAGAATCCTCCCTGCAGAGACCCTCCCTAGATACCCTGCTCCTGTCCTGCCTGGGTTCCCTTTTCTAATCTTTTTAGAAGGAAGTGATACGTTTTCTGTGCACCTACTCATCCCTCTGAGGCAAGAGGGTCTATTCTGTGCCCCCCATGGGGCCCCGGGGCACACTGGGGGACCACACTGGGGGACCCCCTGCTCAGGTGCCCAGGCGCTATCCTGCTTCCCACCACCCTGTATACACCCCCACCTTCACTCTACCCTACTTCCCACTTGCACCATTAAATAAAAAAATAAAATAAAAATAAACCAATGTTCATATTCTTTATTTCACAAATGGGGAATGGAGACACCAAGTCCCTCTCCCGCACAGCAACAAGCAGAAATAATTCTCACGCCAATCCGCCTGCCTTCCCTGTTCACGCTGAAAGCCCAGTGTGTGATAGTCTTGTTTCTTGAACACCTGCTAAGCACAGAGCACTCAGTTAAGGAACATTCTGAAAGCATCCCCTAGCCCATGCTGTTGCTCGGCCTCCATC
Organism: Peromyscus melanophrys; assembly: GCA_902168415.1. NCBI lineage: Eukaryota > Metazoa > Chordata > Mammalia > Rodentia > Cricetidae > Peromyscus > Peromyscus melanophrys. Next base: position 27,769 of record CABHPR010136044.1, on the reverse strand, counting down.
AAGAAGGCCAAGCAGCTTGAGAAGCCACCCACCTGTTTTCTGGCAGACAACTGACCCAAGGGAGACCGTGAGCTCAGCTGCAGGTGCTGTTCTGAGCCTGGGCAGGGCAGGGCTTATCCAGCCCCCGCGTGTGTGCGTGCGTGTGCACGTGTGCGTGTGTGCGCGTGCGTGTGCGTGTGCGTGTGCGTGTGTGTGTGTGTGTGTGTGTGTGTGTGTGTGTGTGTTTTCCCTTCTCTGACGGGCGGGTGACACCGTGCACAGGTGAGGCCTTTAAGGGGCATTCCCAGGAAGCCAATTCCAGGAATGAACTTCCCCTTTCAGCTTGTGTTAGCTGTCTCAAGACTGGGTGGGGTTTCTGGGGCTGGGTTATTTCCCAGAGCAAAGCAAGTTCAGTCTCCCTCTTCTTGTTCCCCTACTCTCCCCTCCCTCCCTCCCTCCCTCCCCCCCACCACTGTCATGCAGTGACCACACTGTGGCCACACTGTGACAGCAGATGGGTTCAGAACTGCACGCTCACCAAACCTCTCTGCTTTAGGAAACACCCAGGCTTGATTACTTTGTTATAACCATTGGAAGCAGAGACACAACAGTAAAAGAAAACCATTCAACCACATTTTAATTGAGAAAAAAAATAGGTGAAATTATTTTATTAGGATAGTCAAATTGTTCTTTCAACATTATTAATTTTTAAAAAACTCAATTTTAATTAGTAAGATATTTAATACCTTTTCTTTTTCCTGGTCTGGCTTTGAAAGCTAAGCACATTTTAAACTTACAAAAGATCTCAGCTTGAACAAGGGTCATCTCAGCATCCAGAGCCAGCACAGGACGGACGCACAGCAGCCTCTGGACACAGGACACACGGACAGCCACTGCACTGCACCCTCCTGCCCCAGTCCCAGCACAGGGCGAGGACTTACTGGAACCTGTGAGTCCTGGTGCTCCTCAGACTGGGCATTTCCTGTGACCCTGAGACACATCTTCCCAGGAGGCAGTCAGCTTTTCATCTGCATTCCTTTTTGCTGCTGTGATAAGACACTGTAACCAAAAGCAACTCTAACCAAAAGCAACTTAGGGCAGGAAAGGGTTTGGCTTACACTTCCCGGTCACAGACCATCTGTCTCAGTTACTTTTCTATTGCCTGGATAAAACACCATGACCAAGGCAACTCATAAAAGAAAGCATTTAATCTGGGGTCTCACAGTTCCAGAGGGTTAGAGTCCATGACCGTCATGGCGGGGAGTGTGGCAGCAGGTAGGCAGGCATGGCACTGGAGCAGTAGATAAGACCTCACATCTGAGTCACAGGCAGAGAGAAGCAGAGAGAGATGAGAGAGACAGAGAGAGACAGAGAGGGGGAAGGGGGAGGGAAAGGGGGAGGGGGAAATAGAGGGAGAGAAGGAGGGAGAGGGGGAGGGAGGGAGAGACTGAGGGAGAGGGAGAGAGGGGGAGGGAGGGAGAGAGAGGGAGGGAGAGACTGAGAGAGAGGGAGAGATGGAGAGAGGGAGAGAGAGGGAGAGGGAGAGAGAGACTGGGCCAGGCCTGGCCTTTTGAAACCTCAAAGCCCACCCCTAATGACACACCTCCTCCAACAAGGCCACACCTCCTAATCCTTCCCAGACAGTTCCACCAACTTGGCACCAAGTATTCAAATATATAACGGGGGGGGGGGGCATTATCATTCAGACCACCACACCATCTTTGAGGGAACTCAGGACAATGCCTAGGGTGGAACCACCCACAGTGGGCTGGGCCCTCCCTCATCAATCGTCACTCCAGAAAATGCCCCATGGGCTTGCCCACATACCAACCTGATGGAAGCAGTTCTTCAGTTCCCTCTTCCAGTGACTCCAGGTTGTCAAGTTGACAGTGAAAACTACCCAGGACAGAGTTACTCCTCCCCATGTAACAAACAAGCCAACTGAGGCACGAAGGGTGGGCCCTGGACTGTGATGCATGCACCCGTCCTTGACTCCGCACCCCCTACGTACCTCTCTCACACCCTTGCTGTTGCGGAGATTCACCCCGTGTCCTGGCTGGAGTGGAGCGGGGCCCCTGGCCACCATCTGTCCCTCATCCCCAGGGCTGTCAGGGTGGGGTGGAGGAGGGAGCCGGTCCCTGAGCTGGCTCTCTCCAGGGCTAGGGTGCCCTCCTGTTGCTTGCATGTGTCTGGGGTTCCCACCCCAGCGATGTGCTTCCTGGGCCGTTTGCAGGATGACTCAGCCCCGCCCAGCACAGGCACAAGCATGCTCCACACGTATGCCCTTCCCCAGGTCCTGGCCATGATCGCAAAATAGTGTCACTGTGGAAGGGGCCCTTTAAAGCTTGAAGGATCTTTAAGGTAAAGATGGATGGTCTGTCCTTGGGCTATGGCACCGAGGAGAAAACACTATGACCTTGATCAAGAGGACTTCAAAAACTCAAAAGATAAAAATCTGAACAGTCAAAGTCAATCTATACCATGAGAAAAGTAGGGTAAACTCTTACGCATCCTTCAAAACCCTATACAGGGGCTGGAGAGATGGCTCAGAGGTTAAGAGCACCAACTGTTCTTCCCAAGGTCCTGAGTTCAATTCCCAGCAACCACATGGTGGCTCACAACCATCCGTAATGAGATCTGGTGCCCTCTTCTGGCCTGCAGGCAAAGCATGCAGGCAGAACACTGTAGACATAATAAATAAATAAATCTTAAACAAAAACAAAAAAAAAAAAACCTATCCAGAATGCCCTGCTGGGGAAAGCCTTCCTCAAGACCCTTATACCACTACAGTGACTGGACTCCTCACTTTAAGCTGCCAGGTTATTCCCCATGTTCCCTTCCTAGACCGGGATAATTTATGGACAGGGAGGCCACAGTGTCTGTTGCAACAGGACTCAAAAGTAGCTCTGTAAGCTGAGCCCTTGGTCCCATCTGGCACAGGTGATCTTGGAATACAAGGAGACAACAGTGGTCATGCCTCACAGGACCCCACCTCTGGCTTGTAGGTATTTGATGGTACCTAGCCACAGCAGGAGAAATAAACCGGCTGAGTTCAACTACAACGCTGACTTCCTTGGGCTAGTGGGGTCCTTTGCAAGGGGATTCAGATCTCCTATCTGTCCCCACCCGCATCTGGCTCTGCTCCCCTGTGCCCACAGACCAGCTCTGTGGGGTCAGAAGTGAGTGATCTGTGTACACTGTGCCACCGAGGAGAGCGAGGCACCACCTGCCTGCTTGAGGGCCAGGTGAGCCTCCAGGTGTGTGGGAAACAGCTGTCTTGGCTCCTGAGGTGGAGGGATGGACGACCTGGCTGGGCTGTTCGTGCCTATCTCGGGATCTGCTAGATAGTATGAACTTCCAGGGAGGGGGAAGCAGGAGAGGAGGCGAGGGTGGCCGGGAGCATGCTGCTGGGCTCTCGGGAAGTATCCAGTGTCTCTGCGGCCTGGCCCGTAGCAGGCTAGGAGAGGAACCCAGGCACCATTATAACTTTACGGAGTTCAAGCCAGCAAGCTGAAGTTAACAAACCCTTCCAGGTTTCTGCTGCCACATTTCACGGACCACACTACAGGGGACACCATCATTGAAGACAGGGGAGAAGGGGCGGCTTGGTGACGCCATAAAGCTGAAACCGGAATTCTGGGCCACAGAAGATGACGGGAGACCTTCAAATTGGATGCTACCTGTACCCCTGGAAAATGGGGGTGGTGGTGGTGGAACCCAGGGCCTTGGCATGTGCTAGGAAAGCACTCCTCCTCCTCCACAGGCAGAGAGCATGTCTACAGCCCACCTCACTCCATTTGGAAAGAAAGGGAATGGCAGCCGCCCTAGGTTACCACGCAGACATGCAGCTCTCCCCAAAGCAATGCCAAAGCTGCGGCAGTGCATCCGGAGCCTTCTTCCTCATGGCGTCCCGCTCACCAAGGTGACCCTCACACTGCACCCATTTCACCCGTGAGAACAAGGAGGTGCCCAAGGCCACAGCCACATTCTTGGCATCAGTCACACGGCTGAACACAAGACTCCAGAAGGGCCACCATCCCACAACCCTCCATGGCTTCCCACACCCCTGGCCCCATCACAGGGGTTCCTGACGGGGGCATTCCTTCCACACCCGGGCAAAACTGGAGACATTCTGGCTGTCATTATGGGGGGGAAATGAATCCTGCTGAGGCCCAGTGGGTAGGAGCCTGGGATCTGTGAGGAGGCGTGAGCACCCACCCTGCCCTGTAAGAGAAAAAGTGATCAGGCCCTGAGGGGGATACATCAAGGCTGTGAGGCCCTGGGGTAACCTGACTCAGAACATATACATGTGCACACACACGTATGCCTATGTATACATGCACGTGCACAGTGTACACACGCATTCTGGATGACTAACATGTGAGTCGGGCAGGTGTGGTGGCCACCTGTAACCCCCACCCTTAGGAGACACAGCTGGGGAATCCTCAGGGCCACCTGGCTAGCCAGGTTAACCAAACCGGTGAGAGCTGGACTCTGCAAGTGACGGGATGTTGGAGGAAGGCCACCCGATGTCAACTTCAGGCTTCCCCAAGTGCACGTGCACACACACATGAACACGCCAACAGGAAGCAAGGATCCTGTGGAAGGAAACAAGCCCCACCCACAAACATGCCCCAGACACCATTAACGTTGTATTTATTGTTATTTAAGCCGCTCAGCAAAACATATACACGTATATACAGTAATGCGTGAATACGGAAGACTCAACTTTACATATTTTTTTTAAAAAAAGAAAGAAAAATACCACTCAGTTTCATGAGCTTCTGTCTCTGTCCTCCCAAGCATTTCAGAAATGGTTTTTCTTTAAGAGTCAAAAAAGCTTACAGGCTCACGCACCGCACCGCAGGGTTAAGGGTTCATATTTTACATGTGCAATAGCGATTTCCTTCTCTCTACTGGAGTTGGCTGCATACTGATTACAGTGTCCCCGGGCTCTCGCGCACTTCGGACGTGGTTTTCATCCCCTTTTAAACTCTTTCCACTAAAACCAAGTTTAATGACATGGCATCCTTTTGCTTAAGGCTATTTTAAACGCTGTTTCACCCTGGGGTCGTGGGGAGTGAGAACGTGAGAACACTGGACACTTCCGGGGTTTGGAGGTGGCCTGGGCCATACGCCGGTGGCTGCATGTGGACTTGATGCTGGGACGTTGGTTGATGGACGTTGGGACACTCGTTCCCTGGCCTTAAGCAGTGAAGGAGAAGTCATTCCTGTTTGGGGATTGAAAGGCTGGCTCTCGCGGACAGCTAGACATCGCAAACTCAGGGTGAATGTAGAGTCTGGACCAAAGCCTGGAGGATGCTCCTATGGCCATCCCCTCACCGCTTTGGGCATAGAACAGAGGGCACTTCTTGCTCACCAGCCCATGTCACCTGTTTCTGTCTGCCCTCCGAGCCCCATCACACTGCCTGGACAACAAGTGTAGACCCTGGGGGCTCAGACCTCAGCCAAGAGGAGGAGGAGGAGGAGGACAGGAGGGAGAGAGCCAGCTTTTGGCAAGCGGCTCCCACAGTTGAAAGTCCCTCGACACAAACAATATGGGTATCTGGAGAGCCCCGAGCCTTCAGGCCTCTTGCTAAGAAAAGGAAGGGGGTTCTGTCAAGTCGGGGTGGGGGCTCAGAGAGGAGCAATTGGGAAGACACACTAACAACAAAAACTGAGCTGAGACGGGAGGGTGGCTCTGGCCTGACCCTCCCAGGGATGGACGGCCCCACAGCAGTGGGTCACACAGGTCGGTAGGGTTTAGACCACACCCAAGGCGTCGTCCACATCAGCACCGCAATCTCTGCTCCTCTCTGCTTAAGGGGGAGGGGGGGAAGCGCCTCTCACAGGGGACACATGAGGCAGGGCTCTGCTTTCAAATCTGAATGAAATGAAATCAAAAGGGCAGGAGATATCCCGTGAAGGGAACGGAACGTGAGGCCCAAGAATGGACATCATGAAGCCGCTCATTTTATCCTCTTTCCCTCCTACCCCTGTAAGGGAACTGCGGGATCAGAGAGGGTGTCTCAGCCTGAGCCTGGCTGCCTTAATCCCTCCTCCCAGGAATGGAGTCACTTAAGAGTGGGTGAGGAGGAAGTGTGAGGCCTGGGAGAGCAGGGCCAGGAGGTCACTGGGACAACTGACTGCTCCTCTCCTGTCCCCTTGAAGGGTCACAAGACCACCCTGCTCAGCACAGAGAAGTCAGAGTGTGCAATGGTAAAGTCAGTAAAAGGGAAGGGAGTTCACGGCCCGGCAGGCTCCTTCCTCCAAGTGGCTGGTCCCAGCACCCCAGCATCCAGCACACAGCCCAGGAGGGACCGGAGGAACAGTTCCCAGTGGCAAGAGTGAAAGCTAGCCGAAGGCTAAGGGCCAGTGAGGAAAATACCTCTCCAAGTTTTCTGGGAGCAGAGACAGCCCAGTCCCTGGCCGTTCCTCAAGCTGCTCCGTGTCTTGTCTCCTAACTGGTGACAAGAGTAGCGTAACACTACAGAGACCCTGCGGCTTCCACCCGGGACCATTCCAGAACACTGTTCTCCAAGATCTCCATCTTAGTCAGTGATGAACAGAAGCAATGGGGGAAGAGAAGGGGGAGGAGGAGGGAAGAATCAAAGAGAATAAAAAAGAAAAGGGGTACCAGGTGCACCCCGCCTTGGCTTAAACAAGGCAAGGGCCTTCTAGCACACACTCCGAGTACAGAAAGCAGGGGGCTCTCTAGCAGGAAAACGGCTTGAGACAGCGCTCGCTGTTGGCTGAGAACGGACACTGGTGGCGCGACATGGCACGCGGCCTCTTTAATTGTTTTCTGAGGTTCTTTTTTATCAACCTTCCCCCAGCCCCTTTCCAAACGAACCCTTTCCATTCTGAGTGCCACTAAAGCAGGTACCAACCTAAGACAAAAAAACACGAGTCTGCTCAGCCACAGAGGCCCTTCACGGGTGGGCAGGGCAGGGAGGGGCTCCCGTGGGCTCAAGTCAGGGCGGCCACGAACGTCCCGAACCGGTTGGAGATGTCGGAGTGCAGAGACCGCCAGGTGGGTACAGAGGCGCGAGCCTTGGGGTCACCATCTGTGCAGTGGACACTCAGGCACTGCAGGTGACTGCCGGGCTGGGTGGCTGAGGCCTTGTTGGTAGGGAGGTCATGGGCTGTGGAGAAAGGAGACACGAGTTAGTGGCGGCCCGTGGGAGACCCTTCGGGGTGATGATGGTACAGGGGGTGGTGATGAGAGGCAGTATCTGGCCCTCTTTTGTGGCTGGAGACGATCTCAGAGGCCCAGCTGTGAAGACTACCTAAGAAAAGCCCATCCCACCACACCCACACCATCCTCTAGGTCTGTCGCTCCCTGGGAGGCAGAAGATAGGAAATGACATCAGAGTTTGCCCATCTCTGTTTGGACAAAGACTACCAGACACCATGAGAGATAAAAGCCCATCTAAAACCACGTCTGAGGGTGCACAGAACTTCATAGCTATCGTAAAGGAGTCGGGGAGACTGTCTAGTCCCCTGGACAGACACTTGCTGGGGGCTTACTCTGCACTTAGCACATCCTTAAACAGACACTCTAGAGCTAAGGGTGGTCATCCCACTTTTATAGCTAAGAAAACTGAGGTCCAGAAAGGGGAATGGCCTGCCTTGGGGGACATGGAGGAAAATCCTATTGGCAGGATGGAGAAGGAGCCAGTAGGGACCAGCCTGGAACCACTCATGACAGGTAGAGGTCAGAGTGCTCTGTGGTCACAGCCCCATACCCTCCTCCCATCCAGAGGCTTCTGCTCCTCTTAAGGCACAGGGGATGGACTCAGAAGCTGTGGCTTGGGGGTGGGCTGGCAAGGGAGGAGCCTATAGACACCTACTATGTCCTTCACCCTCCCAGCCCTGCACTTTACAGACAGGCATCTGTGGCCCAGAGAGACACAGAAACCCACCTGGAAACATACAGTTCTAACTGAGACCCCAGTTCTACAAAGGAACCCAAGTCTCGTCCTCTGAAAACGGAATGACCCAGGCACGTGGGCCTCACGTGCATCAGTTATCAAGGCTACGTTCAAGTGTTTGTGTAAACTGTAAAGTGCCATGAAGTGCTCAAGGCAGTAGACAGAGTTGAGCTCCCAGACCCTATCAGCCATCACTGTGGAAAAGCTTTCTATGCTTCCTCCACACCTCACAGGAAGCCACCTCAACCCCCAACTCACTCAGCTGATTACGCAGACCCAGAGCTACCACACGTCACAGTTGTCTCTGTGTCAGAGATAATGCCTGAAGGGAAAGGCATTGAACAACCACTAACGTGTTAGCAGGAGTTAGGACAGAGAGTGTGTGTGTGTGTGTGTGCGCCCTCCTCCTCTGCTTGAGGTAGAGATGGGACAGATCAGTTTTCAGAGCACACTGCCAAGCCATGCTGGGCTCTGTCCTACTATGTTTGAATGACAGTTTCCTGATTCTCCTTTGTCAGACGGTCGGTCGGGTACCCTGCCTAAGGCTTGGCCGCCAGGAAGGCTCAGAAAGCTAGGTTTGAATATGGGCGAATGGTGAAGTCAGCAGACAAGCAGTAAGATGAAATTGGGGTGGGGGCCCAACTAAGACTAAGGAGGCGCACCCAGATACTGACCTCCATGACCCGCTCACCCTCATCATTACAGCAGAAGTTGCCCACCCAACCCGCCCAGTACCTAGGATTAAGACCTGTCCTCTGCAGAGCCTGGCCCTAACAGAGTGCTAAGCCCCGCCCCCTGGGCCAGGCAAGCCTCTAGGACTCCGGGCTCCACTCCAGGGCTTCAGGACCTGAAAGGTGGGGAGAGAAACCTGCCTTGGCTTCTGCCCTCCCTCATTCAATCAACGAGCACGTATCTGGGACCTGTTATACCCTGGCATGGCGGCCCAGGGATCCTCCTGAGTGACAGCAGGCAACACCACTCTGTGACCAATCAGGGCAGCTCAGGAGTGGCCGTCCCACTGCTGAGTGACACAGCTCTACTACCGTCTCACCTTGTGATGGCCTGGTATACAGAGTGGTATACCGGGTATACGGAGGTCCCTGAGAAGGTCAGAAGGGAGTCACCCAGAAACCCGAGAAGCCCCTCCTTTCCTACATCTTGGTTAGGTGATCTCCCTCCTACCCACCACATGGAGTCATCACTCATCTCGTAAAAGGAACTAAGGTTTCCAGCTCAGGTAGGTGTGGTTTTTGCCAGTGGATCCATCCCCAGTGCACATTAGGATGGCAGAGACAGAGGACCCGGGTCCCTGAGCACGTGGGCCCCAGCTTGTAGGATACAGTCCTCGCTCTGTTTGAGCCCACACATGCCTCACTCCCAGCAGAATCCCTGCTTCCCGCCCCGAGTTACTTTACTCCAGAGCACAATATCCCACGAGGGACCGGTCATCCTCTTAGGAGACGCACAAAGCCATGCCTGCATCCCTTACACACACACACACACACACACACACACACACACACACACACACACACACAGGAGTGGGGGCAGGCACTGAGGAGTAGAGCAGAACCCCTTATCAAAGCAGAGATGAGCCAGGTGGGGCTCAGGACAGAAGAGACCCAGGCCCAGGTCTGATGGCAGGCCCCAGGCAGGTGACAGGATATAGGTATTTCTTAAGCATGTATGACTCTCAGGCTCCGATAAATCCATTCTCAGGTCACCCCCTGCCTCCATTTCCAGACCTGACACTTCCTAAACTCTACCCTGATCTCAGAGCCAGGCAGTTGCTGTACCTGATGTGGAGTCCAGCATTGTCCAATTCCATCCCCTAACAAGCCAACAATGTACTGCCCTTCCTCCGTTTTGGCAGAGAGGAGGTGAGGGGGCTGGCCTAATGCCACAGATCATGGGTACAGAATACCCCAGTCTCAGCGGGACCTTACGAGGCCATCAACCCCCGCCTACTATCCACACATAGACCTTTTAGGAGAGAATGCTGTTCTTCAGCTCTTGACTTTGCAAGCATGGTTATATCACCCCATCTACAGAGTCATTACAGTGGAGGGACCCATCATGCCCTAGGAGGGTGGCCCCTCGGGCTGTCAACTCAACTCACGGATGACAAATCTATCCCACAGAAGCTGTTCAAGTCCCAGCCTGTCCCAGCAGAGAAGACGCTGAGTCCCCAAGCCTCAGGTGGTGAGCACACCCAGGCCTCTATGTCAGCAATCCAGAGATAACACTATCCCCTCACCAAGCCCCTGGGGCTGAGGGACACCTGGGATCCCTGGGTACCCAGTGTTGGCAGATACCATAGGTTGTCTCTTTCTAGCCTGGGGTTCCTGGTAGGGGAGGGAACCCCCACACCTAGGCTGCTGGCCTGTCTGCAATACTTGTTCCTCTATTTGTCACTGGAAGGGCCATCGTGGGTGAGCCAGGCTCACAGCAGCTAAGGGACCTTGGAGCGGAAGGGCAGGCCTCATGCATACAGGTGAGGGTCGGTGTCCAGAGGGGAGGGGTACGATCGTACCACATACCCTGCATGAGCCTCACGGACAGTGGCATTTCAGAAGTGAGGGTCCATAGCTGACTGGCCAAGAGAGGCCAGGAGAGTTTGAACTGCACCTATGAGACACAATAGATTCCTCACGTCCACAGCCAGGGTCAAGGCTGACTCTAGGCGGCCCCTGCAAGACCTCTCAAGGCCCTTCCTCACAAGACCAACCCTTGATGGCCGCAAACCCTGCACAGGGTCATCGTTGCGGATGGCTTTGCCTCATGGAGTTGAGGTCAGAGCCCGTCCAGCTCACTCGCGGTAGCCACAAAGACCCATGTGGGTTTCTGTCTGCCGGGCTTCAGGCCACAGCGAGGCAGCAGGAGACATTAGCCACGGAAGTGAAGGAGGAAGCCACGCAGTGAGGCCAGGAGGCGAGTGCCGATGTCTCCTGGCTTCTCCTGTGGGTCTGACAGCAATGGCAGGCAGCATCCGTACTTTGGGGTGTCTCTGTGTGTCACCCCTGGGCATTAAGATCCTGGAGTCTTAGAAATGGGGAGCAGCCAGGCAAAGGGGTCAGAGAAACCAGGAACGAACGTGAAGGGCCTGACTTGCCTCCAGTGGCTACTGGAGCAAACTGGCTGCTGGCTGCCTGTCTCCTTCCCTCCCTCCTCCCCCCTTCCCCTCCTCCGTTTTCCCTCCTCCCCACTCCTCTCATCCTCCCCTTCGCTTCCTCCTCTATCTTTCCTTTCTTCTTCTAGGTCAACAGTCCTGGCTGCACCCTGCTCTCTCCCGAAGCCCCAGCCAGGATCCAGTGTGGGGGCCATGCTTCTGCCTCGGTGGCTCTCCAGAACCATTCTACCTTGAGTCCTGGGACGGGGATTCTGGCCTGGCCTTCTGTTCTCTGCCCACCAGAGGGGTGACAGAGATGGGGGACACGGGTGGAGTCCAGCTGCCACCCAGATCAAGGACAGGCACAGAGGGGTGGTGGGTGAATCCACCTCTGGGCAGGTCCGCACGATACCCAAGCCTCCAGAAGGCCCAGGGCCTGTACTTGCTACTCAATAACCCAGGATTTGGGGGCACCAGACCTAGAACAGTAGTGCTTCCGTCTCTGTGGGGGCTCCCTACGGCCAGCGTGAGGCGGAGCGGGTATTTTTAACTCATGGCTTATGTAAGAGGGAGTGTGGGCCTGAACAACAGCTAATGCCGCCCCCCACATTCACCTCGCTCGATTCCCACAAAGGGAAATATATTTTAAATTTCCTTTATTTGGACCCAGGAAGGGTAAAGGGAGAGGTGCTGTCTTCTGTGACTTTTGCCCTTGGCTGGGGCAGAGCTGCTGGGTCTCAGGGCCCAACCACTTCCTTTTCTTGAGACAGGCCACACCAGCTACAGCCTGCAGCCAATTTGCGCTCTCTGCATCTATTATCCGTAGGCCTAGACAGACCTCCCTCCTGCTTAAACCTTCCATGGCTCCCCAGTCCCCAGGACTGAGCCCTGACTTAAGCCGACCTCTTGGTCACACTGGCCACTTGGCCTCTGGCACCATCTGTCTCTCTCCTACCGTGTGCAGTCCCTACCACACCCACACTCACCCATCCCCTCTGTCTGCAGCACCCTCCTTCTGTACCCCTGCTGAATCCCACCTGCCTGCTCAGCTGTCAGACCCAGGGGGAGTCCCCAACCCAAGGTGCCCTGCTGGCAGGCACAAAGGGAGGCAGTTGTGAGTCCAGGCCCCTCCCCACAGGCTGCCAGGGATCAAACACCTGGAGATGCAGGGCTCAGGGGGACAAGTTCTCTACAGCAGAGCCAGTCACTTGCTTAAGATGGATGATGCCAACACTACATGCCTCTTGGGTCTGCCCAAGAGCAGGTGCTTAGGAAGGGCTACATGGTTCAAGGCTTTAGTCCTTGGAAGGGCCATTAAAGTTGTGTGTGAGTGTGTGTGTGTGTGTGTGTGTGTCTGTTTGTATGTGTGTATGTGTCTGTGTGACTGTATGTATGTGTATGTGTGTATGTATGTTTGTGAGTATGTGCCTGTGTGTGTGACTGTATGTATATGGCCTGTGTGTCTCTATGTGTATACGTGTAACTGTGTCTGTTTGTGTGTGTCTGTATGTGTGTGTCTGTGTGTGTGTCTGTATGTGTGTGTCTGTATGTGTATGTGCCTGTGTGTGCCTGTGTATGTGTGTGTGTGTGTGTGCATGATGTAGAGACCAGAATCCATATAGGTATCTTCCTCTGCCATTTTTAGTTTTTGAGACAGGAGCTCACTGTTTGGCTGTACTGAATGACCAGCGAGCCTCAAGGATCCTCCCGTCTTTACCTCCCAAACACTGCGGTTACAGACATATGCCACCGTGTCTGGCTTTGACATGGGCGCTGGAGACAAACTCAGGTCCCCATGCCTGCATCCCCAGCATCTACCAACCGAGCTGTCTCCTCAGCCCACAGCTCCCTTGTCTCCATGAGGCTGCTTCGGGACCTGGTGGGACAGGCCTATCACCCAACACTCAGGCTGAGGCTGGAGGACACCAATTCACACCCAGTCTGGGCTACAAATGGAGCTGTAGAGGAGCCTGAGGGCAAAGAGGAGCACCTCTGCAGCCGGAGGGACCCAGCCTAGGAGGAGGACCACCTCTGCAGCCAGAAGGACCCAGCCTAGGAAGAGGAGCACCTCCTCAGCCAGAGGGACCCAGCCTAGGAAGAGGAGCATCTCTGCAGCCGGAGGGACCCAGCCCTAGGAGATAGGCCCATGGCTCAGCCGTCTGGGTTCAGGGACAAAAAGCACAAACCTCAGCCAGATGTGGATGGCAGAAGGTCTGGAGGCCCCCGCCTGGCAGAGCCAGCCAAGAGTCCTACAGCCCACCCTCCCCTGACTCCGCAGCGGGGCAGCTTGGCCCCCGGCTCAAGACCTGGGCCCCAGACCCTGAGTCTGAATCTTGGCTCTTTCCCTGCCCAGCTCTGCAACCTTGGGCAGGGCAACTTGCCAAGCCTCAGTTTCCCAATCTGTAAAAGGGATAAGAAATGGAGTTTCTTGGAGACAAAGGCCCTCTTGCTCCTGGCGCACAGGGAATGCCTGTTAGGTATCTGCTCAGTATCTTCATGACACCCTGCTCATTGTGTGGCCTTCTACAAATCATTCCCCCTCACTGGGCCTGTTCAGTCATCTCTGATGACCATGACAGGTGGATGTACATCCTTTCTTTTTATAGGAGGGAGTGCCACATAGCCCCTTTGTGTAGCCCAGGCTGACCAAAATTTAACAGACCCTGCCTCAGCATCCTGAGTGCTGGGGTCATGGCCTACACCCCATGCTAGCTGTGGTTAGCTCTGATTGCCAACTTGACAGAATCTGGAACCACCTAGGATATAAGTCTCCAGGACACCGGTGAGGGATTATCTGGATTGGGTTAATTAAGGAAGGAAGACTCGCCCTAAATACGGGCAGCACTATCACGTGGGCTGAGGTCCTGGACCGAACAAAAAGGAGAAATCAAGCCAAGTGCCACCTTCCTCTCTCTCCTGACTGTGGTGTGGTGGGACCAGCCGCCTCACGATCTCGCCACCATGCCTTCCCCACCATGACAGACTGCATCCCTGAACCGTGAGCCAGAATAAGCCTCCCTTCCATCAGGGTTTCCTATCACAGCAACAGGACCAGGAACCAGAGCACTGGCTGAGCCACAGTCCTTCAGTTCCTTGGGAGTGAGTCCATCTTACAGGCAGAGGTTGGGGCAGGACTCAGACCCCCCGACGCTAGGGCCAGAATTCGCGACCTACAGATTCTGGGACATTTAACCTGCTGGTGACACTACATGGGATCTCACGAGGACCAAGGCAGGCAGCACCTGACCTCAGCTACCTGCCCACCCCCACGTTCCAGCTTCAGCTCTCCCTCCACAGTGCCCAGCCCCCAGGGTCATGTGACAACAGAGAAAAAGGAGGGAAATCAGCCATGCCTCTGTCACCGGCTGGAACAGCGACAAGAGTCACTGGCTCTGCTGACCTTGGGCCACCCCCACAGCCAGGGCACAGGAGCCCAATCAACAGCCCATTTCACAGCACTGGAAACTGAGTCCAGGGAGTCTAAGCTCACAGCACTACAGCCACAGAGCTGATGATCAGTAGACCCACGCTGTCTGGTAGGGAGTCATCTGCAGAGATTTAAAAAAATGTCCCTGCCTGGGTGGCAGAGGCTGTGGCCGCAGTGCCTCCCTCACAGGCCCTCCCCCTTTCTCTTCTTCCATCACCCTCCTCAGGACAGTGACCTCCTTGCTCTCTGGGAAGGGTGCCCAGGCTCACACAGTGAGTTAAGAATCACCCAAGGTAGACAAATGCAGAGCCCCCTTGGAAGCTGCCTCCTTAACACTGCCTCACGCAGGCTACACCCTTTGTCACAGGTCCTGAGAGAGGGCCCTGCATGCCCTTCAGCCCCAGCACAGGGCCAGGCTGGATAAAAAGCCTCGCTGAGGATCAGGAGTCCATGAGCCCAGCTTTTCAGGGCCCAGAAGAGTAATGACAGCCATTGTGGGGAAGCTGGGCAACCGATTCACACTGCCTTTGGGACAATGGCAGCTGTCAGTCAGATGGGCCT
Source organism: Peromyscus melanophrys (assembly GCA_902168415.1). Taxonomy (NCBI): domain Eukaryota; kingdom Metazoa; phylum Chordata; class Mammalia; order Rodentia; family Cricetidae; genus Peromyscus; species Peromyscus melanophrys. The sequence goes on along the minus strand of CABHPR010136044.1, from coordinate 12,759 downwards.
GCTGAGGGCAGAAAAGGGCAACGTTGGAAGGGGAGGGTGCTGGGAGAGGGGACCTAGGGACACAAGGACCGCTGTCCACAGGCTGGGCATCGTCTCCCCTGGCTGAAGCTCTTCTGGGAGATTCTAGCCTAAAATGTGTCCAGTTGTCTCTTGGGACCTAGCTCCTCCAGCCAAAACTTACCACCACCATCCCCCAAGCATCAGTTCCTTGTCCAGGATGCAGGACAGAGAGAGAATGCATGGTTCCCAAAGGATAACCTCGTGTGTGTGTGTGTGTGTGTGTGTGTGTGTGTGTGTGTGTGTATGTTGTATGTAGAGGTATGTGTGGCGGGGATAGGGGAGTGGCAGTGTGTTGGGTGTATGTAGGGGTGTACCTCGCAGGTGTGCACTCCTGAGAGCACACTTATGGAGGCCAGAGGAGGATGTCCAGGTCCTGCTCCATCATTCCTGCCTTATTCCCTCAAGACAGGGTCTCTTGCTGGAGCTAAGCTGGCTGGCAACAAGGCCCATCCATCCTCCTGTCTCAGCTCTGCATAGTGCTGGAGTTTCAGCCTTGTGTTTATCTGCCTAGCTCTCCACCTGGTGCTGAGACCTGAACTCAGGCCCTCAAGATGATGTACTCACTGAGTGTCTCCCCGGTGTAACAGCATTCCATCTATCAGGACAAACAAACATGCCCATTTCTTTAGCAAACCAGCCTCATGGCTGCAAGTATGGATTTCAGACAATAGATCTTCAGAGGGCTGATGTTCCAGATTAAGATGCTTGGAGATGCCTGCTCCTCTGTGTGGGTTACTCCTCACAGTGGGGACAGTGGGGATGGTAACTGCCAGCCACCCACATACATTCCCATAGCTCAGGTGTTTCCCCCAAAAGGGGGTCTATGTGGATAGTCATTCACACGCTATGTAGACAAAGGTCTGGGTAACCTCTGCATAAGTGCCAGACTGTGGGGCTGAGGCTAACACAAATCAGCTCCCTGAATCTCTACATCCTACCCTGAAAAGCAGGATTGGTTATTCCTGCTTGGCAATGAGGGGACATTAGGTCTTGGCGGTGCTGTGGGACCTGCACAAGAGCTGAGGCTCAAGGAGAACTCGGGTTTGGGGGAGATGTAGGGACAGATTTAAGGACGAGCACAGAATTTTGCAGGCGAGGAAGAAGAGGGACATTTGAAGACCCTTCACACAGCCTTGGACATCCAGGACCAGGACTCTGATTTACACTCTGGGGGGTAAGGTTGAGAAGAACAAGCTGCAAACTCAATGAGCTCATCATGGGGTGTCTAGGAAGGAGCCTGGTCCTCCTGAGAGCAATGGGGAGTGAGGCAGGATTCAGAGTAAGGGCAGAATATTGGGAATATGTCGAGGTGGGTAAGAGTTCGCGTCTTCTTACTCCAGTCTTGACTCGGAAAAACACACAATCCCTGGTATCTCTCAACCCTGAGCAGGCTGGAGATTGAAGCCACTGTCACACCACCTGAATGACACTCTGGAAAAACTCTTGCCTAACTAGGCCAATCAGGAACCCTGGGCGGGCTTCCAAGTCACACCTGCAGCTCTGAGTCCCTGGGTCTGCTCCCCAGCAGCCACACCACACCTCCCTGTGCCTCTGCCTCCTCTGGGCACAAGAGATGCAGTCATCATGGCTTACGCCTCACACCAGCAAGTCCTCGCCTCACACCAGCAAGTCCTCGTTGAAGTTACAGGGAGGGAGACCGAGGCCCAGGAAAGGGAGCGCTAAGATACCCAGCATGGCGCACCAACAGGGCTAGGTGGGCCAGGCTCTGTGTTTCCCTGTGTGCACAGGGAGATCAGACACCAGACCAGGCAGCTAGGAGACTCACTTATGCAGATATTAGCAATGACGGGCAGCAGTTGTGGCTAACAGCGCGCGCGCGCGCACACACACACACACACACACACACACACACACACACACACACACCCGTCTACTCCCCAGCAGTCACCGAGGTCCCTGTCTTGCCTCCTGACCCAGTCCCAGAGGCGCTTGCTTACCCCAGGCTAGCTGATCTCAGCTCACACCTGCAAATGAAGTTTTGCTAGCACATTGCCTTGTTTGTGACATGAGTCTGGGCTTTCCAGATAAACCGTAGTTAACCAAAAATCTGGGCACCCTGTGACCCAGGCAAAATGAATCACTGCATTGTATGACCCGCAAACGCCAAATGTTAACTGGCACCTGTGCAGAGAACGTTTGCCAACCTTCAAAGCCGAGGCTCAAGTGTATACAAGGAGGAAATTACCAGCGTCTAGTGGGCGCTTAACACATGCTCTAGACACCAGGTGAGGATGTTACACCACGACACTTAGGGGATCTGAAATACCCTTATTGGTCAGTATGGCCCCAGCTTTCTTCTGACTGTGGACACCTTCCAACCTCCAACTGAAAAAAAAAAAAAATCAATGAACTGGAACTGCTCTAAAAATGCTTTTGAATTAAAGGAAGAAGAAAGAGAGAAAGAAATCATTTCAGGAGTTTCCACAGAATAAGAGAAATGCCTTCTCTGAGACACAGCAAGGCTGCCACACCAGGCCAGGAAAATCACCCTGGAAGCTCAGTCCCAAACTATAAGGACAGTGATGGCCAGACAGCCTAGGAGTCGATGAGTGGAGCACTGCCCAGACCAGCCACAAATCTCTTAAGGTTGATCTCCTTTTGAGACAGGCTCTCACACAGCCCAGCCTAGCCTTGAGCTCCTTGAACTTGTCCGCCTAATGTCTACCTCCCCAGGGCTGTGTGTGTGTGACCAGGCCCATTTATGTTTTATTAAGATTCGAATCCAGGGTTTCGTGCACGCTAGGCTGGCATTCTGCCAACGAAGCCACATCCACAGCCCCAGCGGATCCTCCTGACAGCCTGTGAGGACCAAAGCCATATGACTGAAAGTGGACAGGCTAGATTTGAACACAGGTCTGTGGGAGTCCATAACCTGTTGTGCTAAACGGCCCCTGGACTTAGAAGGAGCCGTCACAGCAGTGGGGACAGACATCTCTGGATGCTTGTGTTCTGAGCACTCATCCTGAGCTCCTGCCCCCCAAGGCCTCAGTGACAGCCAGGCTCTACTGATCCTCTGGGAAGAGGAGTACCGGTCTGATTTCTCTCTCACCCGGCTCTCCTTTCCCATTACAGAAAACGAGGTGCCAGCTCTGCCAGAAGCTGGCAGTGTGACCTCAGAGACGCTGCTTGCCAGTCTCTTAGCTGCTACCCCTTTTGTAAGAGGAAGGTGAGAGTCAGCTGACAGAACCCTGACTCCATGACCTGCAGAAGCCCCCAGTGGGTGTTTCCCACCCCCAACCGCCCTGTGGACTGCTGGGAAATGTTCCTTAATCTCTCCCTTGGGGGTGGGAGAAAGCTTGAAGGATTGAGCCCTGGTGACTGGCTTAGCTCTGAGTTCCTAACTGGGCCTGCAACACCCAAGTGCAGTTTCTGGCATAACCCAGGAAGGTGGGGTGTGGACTCCTAGGGGAGCAGAGGCCTCTGAGGGAAGAGGCAGGTACAGGGGTGGGGGCCAGCGACTGAGTCAGCCTGTCCTCACCTTCTGTCAGATTTCCCCCTGGACAAGACACATCTTTGTAACACCCACACTCCACCTCGGGAGGGATTTTCTCTGTTTGGCTTATGTCTCTAGGACACATACACTGGATTAAAGCCCAGAGCTTCTCCTCCAAGGGCAGAGGTCAAAAAGTTCCTTGTCCCTGTGACCTTCTAGACAAGACAGAGAAAGACCCCAGAAGACAGTGGATAGGTGCTGTACAGCAGGGAAGCGAGGGTCAGGTTGTTTAAGTCATGGCAGAAGAGTGACTAGATCCATCAAAGACACTCTGGGAGCGTGATCACAGTCTTCACAGCCCACAGTCACCAAGGAGTGGCAGCGCCATTCCAACCTTCATTCACCTTGCTGGGCTCCTCTGCTGTCCCCTCTCTCCACCTAGCTCATTTTCCTGCGTGCCCCTTAGCAAGGCTGTCCACGCCCCTGGTTGCACCTGGTGTTACAGACTGTAACAGGGTGCCCCGATATCTCATACTCGCCTGTACAACCCAACAGCGTGACTTCTCTATACCAAGGGCCTTGTCTTCCCCTCCCTGGGCTGCCTTCAGTGCTGCACACAGTAGGTCTTGTCATTTGCCAATTCCTGAGGAAGCCCTGCCACCACTCTGGGCCTCCAGGCCAGCCTGAGTAGGAACTTGCCGAGGAAGTTGCTGCTGGTGGCTGAAGACACAGGACTTCCCGAGGGGCCACTGTGCTGCCCCAGGCTCACAGACAGGGGACACCCTGCTTCAGAGCCTGGATCCTAGAATGCTCCCTGTGGGCTTTAGATACAGAGAGGAAGAACAGAGTAGGCTAGACCTCAGCACGGGCTGAAAGGTGCCCTGGGAACACCCTGTGCCCAGCCTGCCTGGCTGTGGCATGGGTCCCTGAGATGACGTTCTCTGAATGATACTTAAGCTGACTTCAGGCAGGAGAATGAGTTCCCCAGCTCTGCAGCCGTCTTTGGATGAGGGGGGTAGGACTGGGGGTGGGGGGGGGGCACTGGTTCTGAAGGACAGAGAGAGGAGAGGAGAGAATAAAAACAAGAATGAGAGACGGGGGGGGGGGGGGGAGAACATAGGCAGCTAAGTAGAGAGCATCCATTCAGATGACTTTGCCAGGAACGGGTACCACCTTCCCCATTCCTAAGCATCATGTACATACAGCCATAGAGGGAAAACTCTGTTCTTTTCACAGTGTTCAGACTCCCATTCAGAGAGACAGGACAACTTGCTCAACGCCACCCATCTCCCCCACACACTGACATGAGACCTGGCCAAGTCCTTCTCCACACCTCTTCCAGCACCATCCCACACCGGAATCAGGCGAGTGAAAGGGAAGCTGGGAGGCAGCCATGGGTCTCCTGCTGTCCTAACTCCAGGCACCCTCCTTCTCTCGCAGCTACCCGCTGTACACCGGGAACCACCAGGCTGTTTCCTGGGGCCCTGGGAAATGAGAGCCTGCACATCCAGTCTCTGACACTGAGCATCAAGCCCCTGCCCAGTGCAGCTCAGCACTCTGGAAAGCAGGTCTCATCCCCAGAAGAGGCAAAGTCCCAGAAGAGAACAGCAGGCCCCAAGCAGGCAGCCACCCACCCAGGAACACATGCAGAGGAGCTGGCTGTTGGGAGGCAGAGCCAAAGCCAGGACTGTCTATCTCTGTTGCCAAGCAACAGACTCTCACCTTAGGACCCACCTGAGTTCTTGGAGTAACACTAGCAAATCCTCTTGGAATCAAGTCAGGTGGTGGTGGCGCACGCCTTTAATCCCTGTACTTGGGAGGCAGAGGCAGGCAGATCTCTGTGAGTTCGAGGCCAGCCTGGTCTACAGAGTGAATTCCAGGACAGGCTCCAAAGCTACACAGAGAAACCCTGTCTTGAAACCACGGCCCCCCCTCAAAGTTCTTGGAATCAAGAACTACTAGAGGCCAGAACTGGGGTATCCCTAGGTTACCCCTCCATCCCTACATGCGCACACACTAATTACTCTGACATTTCTAAATTAAGTGAAATTTAGGAATGAGAATCAACCCAGCCACGCCAGCCAGTCCCACAACTGCAGGAGGCCAGTGGAGACTACATGGACTGTGGTAGCAGAGGACATTTCCACTAATCCAGACTAATCTGCCAAGTCCATCCCAATCTGTATCAAGGGCCAGCATGACAGGCGTTTTTCCTACAAGGAATTGTTACCATTTCCTAACAGGAAGATCCTTTCACTGAGCCACACCTGAGGCCAAGAGCCCCCCCCCCCGGCGGGCGGCGTTTTCTAGGGTTATCAGACATCCTTATAAACCACAGCACTGGCTGCTATGGACCCTAGACCCAGCTTCAGTTTTTAACCACACGGTGTTACAGGCAGTGAAGACTAGTCAACCTAGATTAACACACGGCACTGAATCTGAAATATCAACCTCTGCCCATCACAACAAAGGGGAAATGGAGGTCCAGAGTAATAAAATAACTAAGCCAAGGTCATCTGGTAGGGACACACTTCACGGGCCAGGTGTCACTGGCAGAGCATTCCTGTAATCCTAGCACTCAGGAGGCTGAGACAGAAGGGCCTGGGCCACACACACACTGACACTCTCTCAAAGCAAACAGCCTGACCTCTGCCTACTGCTACCCCATCATGCCTGACTTGTGAAAAGTCCTGGGTGACTTAAATCCACTCAGCAAAGAGTCTTGGAGATGCAGAGGCTGGAGGGGGGTGGTGGTGATGATGGTGGTGGTGGTGGTGATGATGGTGATGATGATGGTGGTGATGATGATGGTGATGATGGTGGTGATGATGGTGATGGTGATGGTGGTAACCGTGATGCTTGTAGGGACAGAATGATAACAGCAGATGTCATGCTATCACCTGCCAGGTGCAACTTGACCAGTTTCATGGTTGCCTCAGGATGGCCTCTGACGTACTCCTTTTGAGGGAGCTGAGGGGGAAATCATGGCATGCAGGAGCTACCGGGTATAGGAAGGGAGAGTCCGCAGCTGTTAATTCATCAACTAATGACAATGGCCAGCACTTAAGCAGTGCCACTGTATGCCTACGAGCTGTCCCCCCACTTGACCTTACACAACCCTGTGGTGGTACCAAGACTGGAGCCCTGGTGGCCAGAGCTGGGCTCTGAATGCTATTCTTCTTTATCATTCCCTAGCTGTACAACCTTGAGCAAGCTGACTTTTGGGGGCCTCAGTTTTCTCCTGCGTCAAATAAGAATCAGGATAGCAGATAATCCTCGGTGATTCTGGGGAAGTCACAAATGGCACAGACTCTGCCGCAATCACCATCATTGTTACCATCATAATCACTACCACATCAATGTCACTGTCATTGGTATCACCACCACCACCACCACCACATCACCACACCACCACCACCACCACCACCACCACCACCACCACCACCACCACCATCACCACCACCATCATCATCACCATCATCACCACCATCATCTCCATCATCACCACCACCAAGCAGTATAGTTTGTAGGCTGGGGCTTCCTGCCTACGCTGGGCCCAATGTAAGGCTGGATTAGGGAAAATCCTGAGACTGGGGAAAGCCTAGCTTTCTCAGCCTGCCCCAGGAGGCTTCACACACAGAGCCCTGTAGCCCAAACAAGCCCCCCAAACAGGCCGCCCAGCCCAAGCTGCAGACCCCTTCTGGCCCTCCAGGAGCTCCATTGGGGAAACGGATCCCCTGGGGAACCAGGAAGAAAAGGGGACCCTTGTCCCAGAGCCACACTGTTGCCAGCCTTTGGGGGGGGGGGTGGTCTACAGCCACTATGAAAGGCTGCTGGGGCTCATTCAGCTGCTTGCGGGTGGCTCCAATGAGTTCATTTTACCACAGTAGAATATTAAGCAGTTCCCAGGGAAACGTGCTGAGCTTGATTTCAGAGCAAGCGAGGAGGGAGGGAGGGAGGGAGAGAGGGAGGGAGAGGGGAAGAGAAACCACGGACCAGCCAGGGGAGAACTCGGTTCTGTTTCTGCCGCTCCAGATCCCCCCAGGCTGAACCAGGCCAGAGATGGACTGCGTCCTGGGAGGGCACAGGCTGGCCTCTCACACGCCACGCTTCAGCCAGTCCTCCTAGCTTCCTGGGTAGGAAATCCATGGGGCCCACGTCACAGGAGGGGAAACCGAGCCAGAAGAGAACAAGTGATTTGCGTGGCGCTTCATAGGAGAGTGTCAGGATTCAAACCCAGGCTTGCAAATACCATTTTGGCCCTTCTGTTGACACACCTCTCTGCAGACCCTGAACTGCTAAATCTGGCGCCTCCTGCATACTCCGCCAACCCTGCACTCTGTTACTTAAAGTTTAAGCCCTTTCATCCAGCCAGCCTACCTGAGGGTAGCAAGCATGTCTAGGTGTTTTACTACAGCTTTTCCATTGTAGATGGGGAAACTGAGGCCCAGCTTATAGGGTACCTACTGCCCATAGTAAAGGGTGGAGACTCAAAGCAGACCCCTCCCCTCTCTACCACAAATTCACCACTGGCTCACCAAGGAAGCCAGCATTTCCTCCCCATGCTGAAAAACAGGGCAGTGAAGTGACTTACCCAGGGCTACACAGGCCCAGTTTAGAGACCAGCCCAAAGCCTGGACGAGGTAGGTCAGAGTTCCCCATCTCGACTTTCACTGGCTCCCACTGGGTCCCTTATGCTTCTGGCTATCCACAGAGGGGCTAATCCCCACAGGACCTTCTTCCCTTGAGACTCGACACTGCTGTGTTCCCAATGCTCAGATGGGAAAACTGAGGTCTGAGGAACAGCATCCATAATCACATAGAGGCTGCTGTACAGAGAGCGGCTCTACCAGATATTGGCCTAAGTCACTGGCAAAGCCCATCCCAGATTCACTCTGGCAATGCCCCCCCCCCCCAGGAACTCTCCCCTGAGCCACATTTCTTAGACCGCCCACTTCCAGTTTCCCTTTGATGCCATGTCCAGGCCAGAGCTGAGTACTGCCATAGTCCTCTCACTGGGATCAGCATCCTCATCTGTAAAATGGGTCTTGGTAGCGAGGACACTGAGGGCAACGGCATGCATCCTGTAACCACACTGCCCACTGAGTGGCTACAGAAGAGCTATGGTGTCCATCTGCAAGTCAAGCCCCTCTTACAGGATTCTGGGGGGTGGGGGGAGGGGGCAGTCCAAGAGAGGGTCTGTGGATTGAGACCCGGGGAAGCTTCACCCAGTCCCACTCTCTCGCAACATGCCGGGAGACTGAGCCCAGCACCACCCCGCCGGGACCTCAGCTTCCCTACCTGTAAGTCGAGACACAACATATCTTCCAGTGAGGGGTGGACTTCACCTGAGCCATGCCTGTGGCCCGACAGGTTGAAGCACCGGGTGTGGCCATGCCTGCCCTGCACCGCTGCCACCGAGTCCCAACGGTGGCCAACATGTGCCCAGCACATGTGGGGACCTTCTGCTAAGGTGAGCCACTGTGCCTGCCGCTCCCACTGCAAAACTGATTGACAGCTCAGACTCAGGTCAGTGCCAAAGGACAGAGACTAGGGAGGGGGGCCCTGTGTTCCAGAGTCACAGGCAGGGCTGAGCTCTCTCCCAGCATACCCAAAACGGCCAACATAGACACAAGCATATTGGGGAGAAGGGAAGCAGAGCGTGGGGTGTGGGGAGGACAAAAGGAAGAGAGGCGATAGATTTCCTTCAGCAGAGCTCAATGACCTGCCCCAAGCAAATTTAAGAAATATCTGGTATCAAGTCATCCTCTGCGATCAGACGGTGCTGGTGTGCTTTCAAAGAATTCACCCTGGCAGGGTCCTTCCCCTGGATCTTCCTGGACAGGGAACATCCCATTTGCAAGCCAAGATGGCCTCTCTGATGGAGAAAGCTAGCTGTCCTATGGTTGGGGTGCTCACTCTGCTTGGGGCCATCTCTAGTTAGAACCAAAGACAATGAGGAAGTCATCAAAAGTGATTTCTGCAGGGACCCCCCCTTGATTAAGCTACCGGTCTTGGTTTAATTGCCTTCAAATGCAGGCAGGCAGGCCCGGTCACATGGATTTCAACCTGACTCTGTTAGATAATAATAACCAATAATATGCACAGGGAAGTCTAACATCCAGTAGGAGGCTGGCCAGCTCCAGGGCAGGCAGAAAACAGGGCCTAGAGCAGTGGTTCTCAACCTTCCCAATGCCGTGACCCTTTGTAATACAGCTCTTCATGTTGTGGTGACCCCCATCCATAAAATTATTTTTATTGCTACTTCATAATTATAATTTTGCTACTGTTATGAATCACAATGTCAAGATCTGTGTTTTTCAATGATCTTAGGTGAGCCCTGTGAAAGGGTCATCCAACCCCCAAAGGGGTCATGACCCACATGTTGAGAACCACTGGCCTGGAAGAAAGCATGGGAGTACCCCCAGTCCTTGGGCTGTGCATCACTGGGCTCAGCCTCCTCTTTCTTGACACTGCATGGCTACAGGGTCCTCAACAGCCCTGATCTCTTCCAAGCCATCATAATAGTCACAACGACACAGGCCTGGTCATCTGGGATACAGATCAGTTTTAGAGGAGACCAAAAGAGCATGCTGGGATGGCCGCTGCAGGAGGGAGAGAGGGAGTCAGGGTGGGGGCTAGGGGGCATCAAAGACACCCAGTCGGCCGGCTCAGCCCCAGTCTTGAAAGTGTGAGCTTGAGGCTAGCCTGGGCTATGTCTCAATAGAGGGAAAGATCTGCAGGGTGCTTCTCCCATCCGGCCTCGGTGACCAAAGCCGATGACAGAGCAGCGGGGAGGCCTTTTGACTAAGGGCTGACAGGCCTGTCTCATCACTGCCCACACCCACACGCAGGCAACACTGTGAGATGTTCTTAGCAGTCTCCCAGGGACTTTCTACAACAGTTTCCTCAAATTAGCAAGGGGCAGATTTCCCAGAGCCGTACACAAGCAGGCACTGAAGAAGCAGCTACACGGAGCAGAGAGTTTTCAAACTCACAGATGCGGCCAGCAAGACAGCTCAGTGGGTAAAGCCACTTGCTGCTAAGCCCGATGACCTGCATTTGATGCCCAGGACAAACAGCAGAGGGACAGAACTGACTCCCAAAAACTGTCCTCTGACTTCCAGGTACACCGCTGTAAAATATGTACACACATACACACAAATAATAAATGAACGACAAAAATAAAACACCAATTTCCATGCCTCGGCAGATGCATCTTCTTGCTGGCTTGCACTTGAAAACACACAGTAAACTTGGGGAGTCCCACAGCCCCAGCACCTCTCTGCCCTGCCCAGCACCTGGGATCACCCCCATCTGAAACCACAGACTGGTCTCCCCCTTGGTCCTGCCCAAGATCACTGGCTCCCTTCTTTCTGTGGCATCCCTGGGCTGCCCACAGGTTCCAGATTCTACACATCAGTGACAGAAACCATGTTTCTGCCTAGGCCCTGGAACAGGTGAGCCATGCCAGGCATTAGGATGAGAACTCTTCAAGAACATCACCATACTCCACGTAACCCAAAAGACGGTTGGAAAAACTGAGGCTTGGGGAGCTGAAGGAGCCTTTGATTCTTTCACTGTCTTCCTCCCCCAGGTCTGGGACATACAAGCCAATGCCGAGGACCAGCAGGCCCCAAGTAAGACAGGAAATCCCACCACAGTCAGCCAAGTCCCAAAGGCGGTAAGAAGCTGAAAGTGGAAAATGGCATACCACTGGAGGAGTCGTGAGGGGCAAGGTTGGGATAGAGAAGTGGATGGCCTGGGATGGAGAGTACCTCCCTGGCAGAGATGGATGACATTGGGCTCTGGCCCAGCTCTCTGGCTTCAAGGGTCAAAGATGGCAGAGTTCTGGGGCCGTTGTGCTCAGTATTATCTGTGACAGACACTGGGCCCACCTGAAATCAACAGGAAGCAGCCCTGCCGGGATGGCCCTGCGCCCCTATACATACAAAAAGCTCCCTGCTCATTAGGAGAGGCCAGGATCTGTGTCTTGGATACCAGAGGCCCAGTGAGGAGATAAGACTGTCTTTGTCCCAGTCACACCCAATAATGACACTGATGCCCAGGGCTCTGAGCCCAGCTCTGTCACCTGTGGGGAATACTCAACAAAAACCGGACTAGCCCAGGGCAGGGAGTGTGGGAGAGCAGTGTTACCTCCGGTACATGCTAAGGAAGCTCATAAAAGTGTGAGTCTGCATACCATCCCTCCAAAACTGATGGACTTGGGCAGGTCACACCCAATCACTGAGCCTCATTTTCCTATCTGCAAACTGGAGTTTAGGCCGAGGGTGCCGCATTCCTTTGCTACACGGGGAGGAAGCGAGAGAAAGGCTTCCAGAAGGTGGAGGCCAGGGCAGTCACCTGGGTGGACGCTGTGCCGCCCTGCTGGTGACCTCTGTGGGCCTCAAGAACAATGGTTGAGAGACAGAAGAAACAGACACCCTGGACCAGCAGATCAATCCCAGCTTGCCCTGAGCAAAGGACCATAGACTCCCCAGGAGAGGCAAGCTGGGCCCCACCTTGGTGCCGCAGCTCCTCCTCCTCCTGGGGGTGGCAAGGATATTCCCTGCCCTAACTGGTGGCCTGGCTTGGAATGAGGAGAACATTCTGGGTCATCTTGAATTCAAATAAACCCCAGTTAACTGAAAATCTACGGTGACATGGGCTCTCACCTTCCAGAGCCCCAAACCTCCCCAGCTCTCATCAATGCTCACAGTGAAACACAGCTGTATTGACCACGCCCACAAATCCTCTGGACACTGCCGTCATACCCCTGAACCTGCACAATTAGACATGACTGGCTTCAAGACACAGGAGTCCATGTTACAGACCCAGGAATTCTGTGGCTGAAACATCAGCTAAAGAGCATGTACATCACAGGCATCAGCAGCTTCGATTTTACCCACCATCCAGAACTGTGTCTACATCTCCTGCAGACCTCCCTGCGGCCCAGACTAGAGATGTGTGCACGTCCCCTCCTCGTTTCCAGGCCGGCCCATCCTGTGACACTGTCGTTATTGCTGTCTGTGGCCTATCTCCTAGAAGGCAGACTGCACCAGAGTGGGGCTTTGGTCCCTGCAGCTCCCCTCAGCCTGACATAAGGTGAAGGCTTGGTGTGTGTGTGCCTGTCGAAAGATCTGAGGTTTATTCTAACCCCAGGCCACTCGCTGCTGCCCAGGAATTTCTTGGTTTCCTGGGCACTACTGATGGGTGGAGCTGGATGGTTTTATTGTTGGGGGGGG